>JBBBDQ010001936.1:75000-97500 GCA_037127315.1 Ascarosepion bandense | reverse complement strand
CAGTAACAATGTGTCTGGGATACGATATTTCCAAACGGTTTCTCGAATATGAATTTCGGCTGAGGATCCTTAGATTCTATTCGTATTTGAAAAGCACGAATCTACCTCTAGGGAGCGCGCTGTCTTATCAGCAGACATGTTTAGAGACGTGCGAGCTAGTATAATATTTACAGCATGTAAAACGGAATTAGCAAACCAGGTTCGAATTTGATTGAGTTATTTTGCGTTTATTTCGTACTTGGAAAAGGTACTATCTTTTTTTAATCGTTTATCTCCAAGCAAGGCAGTACTACTACTGGTTCGCAGGGAGCGATACAAGAGGAGTGTGAATGGTTACATAGAAGGAGAGCAAAGAGAAAGAGGAACCAGTTACAGGGGGTGTCAGAGAATGGGAAAGAGAAGCATGAGAATACTGGTGTGAAGAGTGCTGCGTGAGAGTAGAGTGAAAAGGGGATAAGAGAAAAGATTCAAGGAGTGTTAGGGAAAGAATAAGAGAAGTATAGGCGTCAAGGGGCTAATATGGCAGTTGACGTTGCATTGAAACTCTTAAAGATTGTAGCTATCTGGGAAGCAAGTATACAGAAGAGAGTTCCACAGGCAAGAAGTGCAAGAAAAGAATATGATAGAGTAGACGTTGAAGCTGTGTTTGGTTGTTTTGACCGTAAAAGGGTGGGGCCTTGTTGCCAGTCTAGTTGCTAGAGCACAGGGGTTTAAGCTCGTCGGAGCAGAAGCCATGAAAATATTTGTAGAAGAGACAGGGGGAAGCCACATCCCGTCGTTGAGAAAGTGGTTGGAGTCGAGCTATCAGGTCGGGATCGATTATTGTAGTTTCTTTTCTGGATCCTGTCGAGAACTCCGAGATGAATAGCAAGGGAGCCTGCCCAGATATGGCAACAGAATTCAATGCATGGTCGGATGGTTGATTTGTATATTTGCAAGATGGACTCAGGCGAGAAAAACTTCCTAGCCTGACAAGGTGACTCAAACTTTATAGCAGTAGATTTAGCTACTGATTCAATGTAGTCGTTCCACTTGAGGGCAGCTAAGAGAGTGAGGCCGAGGAGATGCAGTATATTGCATTCGGGGAGACTAGTTTGGTCCATATTGATGAGGAGCAGCATCTTCGTTTTCGAAGCATTAAAGTTTACGAGCCATTTCTTATTTCGGTCCATCACAGATTGGGGATCCTCAAGATCAGCAGTGACTTTATCTTCATCCGTGTTGGCAGATTTCTTACTGAGGCGAGACTAAATGGTGGTGCAGTCAGCTTAAAAGCCTACTTGAGATTTGATCACATCAGGGAGATCGTTGATGACAATCAGAACGAGCGTTGGGCATAGGAGGGTGCCCTGGGCTGACACCCGCGTTCGTGAGATAGGATCTGGAGGCGTGCCCGTTCAAGTCTACCATCATTATGCCGTTTGGTAGGAACGATTAGATCCAACAAAGAAAGTGTCTAGTGATGCCATAGCCCTGTAGTTTGCGCAGAAGGACGGTCTGCAGGACCCTATCAAATGCTTTGGAGATATCTCGGGCAACAGATCGAGGTTCGCCATTCTTATCAAGGGCGTGGTATATGTACTCAATGATGGTCGTTAACAAATCAGCAGTAGATCTGACAAAGCGGAAGCTATACTATCTGTTCGAGAATAGTTTATGGGCGCTGAGATGTTCAACTATTTCAGTTTTGATGATAGCCTCGAACACTTCGCCGAAAATTGGTGGGAGGTTGATAGGGCAATAATTAGACGGGTCCGAGGGTTCTCCTGAGTTTTGAAATACAGGAACCACATAAAGACTTCCAGCAGGCCTGAAAACAGGAAGCAGAGAGGCAGTAATGATAGTTTAGAGAGAACTGAGGAGAGTTTAAGGGAACATTTCTTCAAAACAATGACCGAAATTTCTTCGCCTTATGGGGGTCACGTTTTGAAATTTTGTTAGTGACCAGAGAGGATTATGAAAACATCCCTCAGTTGAGCCTCAGTTTTAAGAGGGAAGTCGGGTGCGGATACTCCAGCCGAGTCAAATGTGGAGTTGGAGCAAAGTCATTAGCCTTGTCCCTTGTGGATGTGAGGACCTCAAATTTATATCTGTGTATCTTGTATCCGGATTGTCAAGATGAGTGTCTAAGTAAACAGATGCGTCTGTACAGAGATAATCACTTCGGCATATCAACCGCTTTAAAAGGCACAATTTCAGGGAACTTGAAATAAAATATGAATTGATCAAGAGCCTCAGTTTGAATTCGAACTCAGTGCGTAGAATTAGTTTTTCTAAGCGTTATGTCACACAGCTCTTATTGTTCATTACATATAGAATAATGACATTATCTTATTTCAAAGCTTTAACCAGCTGAAGCTATGAGATGTTGCAATTATCAACTCACCCGAATGCACATGCACACAGCTCCCTCCATCCCCTCAAGCAGCACCACCGACCGCCTCGAATTGCGGAGAAGTAAAAAGAATTCAGCATTTCTTTCATTTCTTGTAATGGCGGGCATCTTTGATAAATAATTCAATTTATTGCAATTTCAATCGTTAGATTTCCGTTAATGGTCTCTGCGATATATTTGCGTTCTCTAAGTGGCTGGTAATTAACACGGGAAGCCATTCTAATGAACAAAGCTAACATTAGTCGATCGATAATTTATTCCTGACATTTTTTTTTTCATTCGCCCAGAAAATTGCTCTAAATGCGTACGCGTTTCATCCTTCAAATATTTATAAGAAGCCATGGATCTGCATGAAGCAATGGTTGGCATGCTGACTATTGTCAAGATAACAAGATCGAAGTGTATTTGAGTCTCGTGGTAGAGTACGATAAGAATCAGAAATATGTCATTAGAGAAACGAACTTAGTCATGAAGCAATAAATTGCAATTTTATCATGCTATCGATTTCGGTATAATGAATCGAACACCTTTAACCTCTTCTAAGGGTTAATTATTAAGATTTGTATCACTAAATCATTAATATCACCAACTGTATTGCAATATTTCGGCTGTTGTACGCTCCGACCTTCTTTATGTATTTCAAAATTCCTAGCATCTGAAGAAGGACGGAGAGTACAACGGCCGAAACATGGTACAAATGGCAACAAAGATGAGGACTATAGTCCGAATAATGTAAATACTGTAAGTACTTTCTCATCTAAGAAATATAGACAAATACATATCAGATACGTTACTTGTTTTCAGTGAGAAAAAGAAAGAAAATCATCTGTTTATATTTTAATAGATTATTTCGTTTTGACCGCATAGAAAAAGGAAAAGCTATATCAGAGAGGCTACTTGGTTTCAGCTAGAAAAAGAAAGCAAGAAAGATAAAAGGGATGAGAGAAGCGTTTAATGTCTATTTCCGTAAATTGGAAAATGTTATCAATTTTAAATTTTTCTTTGCATATTTTTATATCTCAAAGTAACCAGTATTCTTATTTATGATTGTTAGGACGATATTTTCGTAAAGATGTTGATCTCAAATGGTTAACTATATAGTAGTGGAATTTCTATGAATATTTTATTGATGCAGAATTCATCATGAGCATATTCAATTATTGGGAACCTAGGCGTGGTGTAATGGTTAACAAGCTCGTCTCGCTAGAATCATTATAACTGAGTAGTGAGTTCGATCCTCACTAGGTACCTCCTACTTTCGGCCGTGTGTCACGTCAAAGCTACACTTAGAAAATAAACTTCCTCCAGGTTTGGTGTTGGGTGCATGGCTAACAATCCTGCCTCATAAAAAAGAAACAGTTTGTTACGGAAACAGCAAAAACACTGCCCTACACACCATTGGGTGTAACGGAAACGTTTATTTATTATTTATATTCAATTATTAACTGAAAAATTAACATCCATCAGAAAACTGAAATAGGAAACCATGATATTTTTTACGGGTACTCCTAGTATATTTTTTACGGGTACTCCTAGTATATTTTTTACGGGTACTCCTAGTTACAATAATGATATCTGCCAGTTATTATTGTTACACACCAACAAAACACGAAAATTACTTATATATTTTTATTGCTTTTTACACATTATTTCTTCCATGAAAAAAGAATATTTTTTGCTCTCATAAACACAGTATATATACTCAGTCACTTATTGATATTATATAGTAGAATATTATTATTATCAAACTATATAATAATCATCAATGATTATTAATTATATATTTCCTGGGTATTTATTTATGTTTCCTGTCCCATTTGTATGAGGTAAATCAAATTAACTTAGTAAATTTATGAGTTATTATCTCCCTTAGTCCTTTTAATAATCTATGCACACAATATCTATATGCATTTACACAAAATTCATTCCCGAAAAAAAAATGTTGAATTGTTCAGTCCTTTTATTACTAAGTTTTTTAGTTTGCAGTCTTATTTGCTCAAGCTCTTCATGTGAGGCACTCAAATACATTTCTCTATTAAGTAATCGACTTGCTTCAACTTGGTCTTGAAATAAGTTTTGACGTTGCCGTCCCATTTGCAGAAGGTAAATCAAATTAACTTAGTAAATTTATGAGTGATTATCTCCGTTAGTCCTTTTAATAATCTATACGCACAATGTTTATATTCATGTAGACAAAATTTGTTCCTGAAAAAAAAAATTAACTGTTTATTCAGTTCCTTTATTCCTAAGTTTCTTAGATTGCAGTCTTATTTGATCAAGCCTTCCATGTGAGGCACTCAGATACCTTTGTCTGTTAAGTGATCAACTTGCTTCAACGTGGTTTTGAAATAAGTTTTGACTTCGCCGTTTTTGTTGTTTCTTTTTCTTTTTAAAGATTTTTTTCCATTTCATTGTTATTTTCCCATTTCATTGTTATATTTAACATTAATTCTTTTAACATGAAAAAATATTGCGCAAGAAACAATTTACATAATCCGGGGTGTAATCAATGAATTCTAGATACAACTAAACATCTAAAAAGCATGAAAGGAAGAGATTAATTGAACAGTTCATTAGCTTTGATTTTAACTGAGAATCTCTATTAAATTTTATTTAATCTCTATTACATTTTAATATATTGTTTCAGCGTTTCATTTCATCTCACCAGTAAAACTTTCTAACAATTGCCGACACGGCTACACTAGTATATGCTCTATTTTCTATGCATAATAGGTAAAATTATTATTTCTACGTACATTGTAGTGCAGTGACTATCAGCAGGGAACGAGAAATCGGAGGCCCATGTTCGATTACCAGCCGAGTTCGACACATACACTTACGCAGATATTCTTAGATAACTTTCTTCTTCTCCCGTTTATGGGTTAAATAATTGAGTAGAATGGACTCATCTACCGCAGTAGGTAATTACACTAGAAAAAGAAAAAAACTTCGAATTCAATGACGCTACGAACAAATCACAAGTTTCCTTTTGGCAAAGCCTGCGTCCAGACATTAGTCATGACAAGCAGAATTGTAAATAATGTCACTCGCAGAAGTTAAGACAGCAGGTTTGTAATACTGAATTGCGGGGGTGGCATAAAAAATATCAATGGGTGAGACCCAATAATTCATGGTTAGTTGGAACTTCTGCGGCAACTACTGTCATTTAATACATACGCCTGTAGTAATAACCGATGGGGCGTTCCTACAGATGATTCAGGTAAATGAAGCACCATGGAAGACAGTGTTGATTTTGAGTTAACTATAGCATTTGTGTTGTGGATGTGCGCTGTGGATATCGACTCAGAACGAGAAATCGGAGAGCAGAGTTCGAATTCCAGTTGAATTCGTTGCATTCACTTACGCACAAATACCTTTGGGAAAGGTATTAATCCGTCTCTTCTCTCCCAACCTAATGGGGTAAATGGTAGGACATATTGATTTCTATAGCCTTGGTCAGCAACCAGTCTACCGCAGAAATTATTGGCAACCTACTGCGGGAAAGTATTCTGCCCAGTCAGTCATGTTTCTTTCGAGACATGATTGCCCAAACGTGTATCACGTATGGCACTTAACTGACTGACTGACTTTAGAAATATCGCTTTCAAACAAATGATAATATTACTAGAAGTATAGCCCGGCGTTGCTCGGGTGTAATGAAAGCTTTAAAACTAATCCGTGGTCCTGAAATTCAGACTCTTTGGACGTTGGCACGAAAGACTAAAAAGCAATAGCTGTTTCCAGTCAAAACGAAACCGTAGACTGAAAGAAAAATGAATGGTTGTATGTCAAATTTTGATTTCCATGTATCGATATCAAATAAGTTTTTTTCGTCATAAACTGAATTTTGAAGGCTAACTAAGTTCTCTGAGGAAATGGTATCATGGCTGAGTCTAAGAACTACAATCATACCTACTTAGAGCCAAACCCGAAGCAAAACTAAAATAAAAGGGCTGAAAAAAATACAGACATACAGGCAGATAAACAGACACACACACAAACATCTTGCCTTTTATATATGTATATATTATCGATTTTCTGCACTATTGTAAGAACTGCAACCTTGAAACTTCTGAATATCGTTTCTTATGTCTTTGTCTATGAGTGTATCAAATTTGATTAAAATCGGACTACTCCTTCTATAACCTGATTTTTTCGATTATCCATTTTTGATATTTATCCGGGATACCTTGACACAAAACCTAGCTAAGAACACTCGCAGAAGCTTATAGTACAACTGTGTAAATTTTCAAGAAAATCGGTTCAGCCGTTTCGGAGTCTATAGGTAACGGACACACACCCATACAGACAAAGTTCCATTTATAAATAAGTTTAAATGGATTTTGCTCTGATCATCTAAGTAGTTTTGGCGCCACTACATAGGTAAATCGCTACCAAAATATTTATTCAGACTATTCCTTCATTAACGAGCAATATCTATTCAGAATGTAGGCGACTAAGTATCTCCGCAATTTCCAATCCTATTTCTATCAGTAATTGTCCATTTGTTTATTCTGTCAATCTGTCACCCTTTCACACAATCTCAATAGCCAGGCTACACTGCTCGACTTGTTTCTATTATGTCATATGAGTATTAAATTCTCTAAGCCCACTTTCGGTCGGACAATTAGTTAAGTGCCACACGTGATAAACGGTTGAGCTATCATATCACTTTCGATTTACATCTGACCGGGCAGAAGATTTTTCTGCAGTAAGCAGCAGTTTTCATTCTGTTGTAGAGAGGTTGCCACCCATGGCTACAAAACACAGTCTGGCCTGCTAATAAACTCATAGCTGGATAGCAAGATATGGATTCATATCTTTCCCAGTTATATCTTAGAACCAGCATAATAAAAAATTATCCAAATGTTAGACAATTTTTGTCTTTATTTTCATCTGAAATTAAAGCCAAAATACGATGTTTAAAACGGCTCAAGATTAAACAGAATAGACATTCATTTCTGTTATATATATATATATATATATATATATATATATATAGTATATCGAGGCAGCAAGTAATTTTCTAAACATACGCTGTTAAATATAAGAGACAATGAATGTCTATTATGTTTAATCATGAGCCGTTCTAAACGTCGTATTTTTGCTTTAATTTCAGTTGAAAATAAAGACAAAAATTCTCCAACATTTGGATAATTATTTATTAGTTTTCTTCTCATTTGACATTTTATGAGGTTCCATTGAAATTTCTTGGTGTTAGGATCATTTAATGCTGGAGAATTGTTGGAGAATTTTTGTCTTTATTTTCACCTGAAATTAAATCCAAAATACGACGTTTAGAACGGCTCATGATTAAACATGATAGATATTCATTGTCTCTTATATTTAACAGCGTATGTTTAGAAAATTACTTGCTGCCTCGATATACTAAATTTAAGTGACATGATGTCGCAGCATTAAATGATCCTAACACCAAGAAATTTCAATAGAACCTCATAAAACCTCAAATGAGAAGAAAACCAATAAATAATTATCCAAATGTTAGAGAATTTTTGTCTTTATTTTCAACTGAAATTAAAACAAAAATACGACGTTTAGAACGGCTCATGATTAAACATAATAGACATTCATTGTCTCTTATATTTAACAGCGTATGTTTAGAATATATATATATATATATATATATATATATATATATTTTAGAACATGTACATAATTTTTCTATATATATCCACGACAAAGGTACATTTGTTTCGACATTGAATCTTCAATGTCTCATCAGGTTGTGTGTAAAGTAATGGAAAGCCTCTTTCCTTATATTTGGTCTGTTTAGTTAGAGGTGTTGGTGGGGGTTAGTGATAGGGGAGTGTGTCACTGACCGTTGGAATTTTGGAGAGGGTTTAGTTAAAGTGTTTGATTAATGAGAGTCTTTGACCTCTAGACAGAATTAACCTTGTAAGTTTTATATCGTTTGGATTTCTTAGAGTAGCCGGTCGGGGGGTGTGGAACCGGATATTTTTATTTAAGCAGAGTTTTTATAATTAATGTAAATTAGTGTATTTAATCTTAACTTTGGGTTTAGGAAATATATTATTTCTATTAAATATTAATTTTTAATTATTAATTAAATCATAGTTTGGAGACCGTTTTTTTCTATAAAATTTAAAATTCAAAATTTCTATTCTTACATTTAGTCACTAGTGTATTTGGTTGGGGCGTGTTTTTTTTTTTTTTTAGTGGTAGGGGAACCAGTACAGCTGATTGACCTTTAGAATTTTGTATGTGGGTCGTGAGTATGTTGGATTAATGAGTGCCTTTGAATTCTAGACATATTTACCATTAGTAGCTAGGTGTAAGTTTTATTTATATATATCTTGTTACCAGATTATATCCTTTGGAATTTCCTAGAAGAACAGCTTAGGTTTGTGATTTGTATTCAGTACAGAATATATATATATATATTTATTTTTTGTATATGAGTAGGGTTTTTGTAAAAAATCTAATTTGTATATTTAATCATAATTTTGGATTTAGGAAGTCGATTTTTTCAATTCAATTTTAAATCTTAATTAGATCACAGTCTGGAAACCGATATATATATGTATATATATATATATATTCGTTAATTCGTTAATTTCCGTAACATGTTTACATTTGTTTGACATTACGATACATTTCAGAGCAGATATGGTTTGTTTACGATAGATCGAAAATTGTGTTATATAAGCATGATAAAAACCTCGTCTGATCAAGAGGCTATTCATGGTCGAATGGTTAAGACAGTACCAGATCAAATGGTAGCTTCCCCTATGTAAATAGGGGTCGCAGGTTCGATTCCTGCTGGATAGCACACATTTTCGCAATAAAATTTATCGTAAAATAATCAGGCCGGTAGATATAAATATAAAATACTGTTTAATTAAAAAACAGAATATCTACTTAAATACGAGTATCGGTAAAAATAATGTTCAAAATAATTCATTACAAAATGTCTGTTGCTTATAACGAAGTTTCGTTAAAATTCGTTAATTTCCGTAACATGTTTATATATATATATATATACACACACACACATATAATATATATATATATATATATATATATATATATATATACACACACATATATACACACACACACATATATATACTTCCCTCCCTGGTAAATACATTAATATATATGTAGTCGTAATTTTAGACGGCAAAAAGATATAAATATTTTCTCATCATTTTTGACAGCACAAAACACTCGTAATAATGCTAAATATTTTTGCCCATTACTGCATAAAATTTCCTAAAAAATGCACGCTCTCTTGCCTAATCTATTTTGTTGGATAATCCTAATCTTACAGCTGGTGGATTTAATTTTTTTATTCTATTTTATTTCTTTAATTTATTTTAGGAATAGATAGGTTCGCCTACCTTCCGGTTTATACTTCTCCCCGATCTTTTGAACACGTGTAAAGGTTTACTCATTCTTTTTGTTTAGGATTCGGTTTATAGTTCCTTAATTTTTTTTTTAATATTCTGTCACTCCTAGCAGGGCCGTAGCTGATGCTAAAAAAACAGGGCACATAGAAAATTGCCCGGATTTATGATTTGACAATTTGATGACGTCATCAGTGTCATCCGTTTCCAGAAACTATGATTTTTGCGGATTTTTTCGGCTATTCCAATGGAAATTAGGCACAGAACGAAAGCAGGAAATCGGGTTCGGACTTTCTGAGTATAACCAGTCTTTTCTCCCAAAATTAATAAATAAACAAACAGATTTTTACTGCGTTCATTCGGATGGTTTCTTCGTTTTTCTTTCATTCATTCATTCATTCATTCATTCAGTCTTTCTTTCTTTCTTTCTTCGTGAATTGTTAAGTTTGATTTCTGACAAAAACATTTTTCCTCGCCCGGATTTTCATTATGATTGCACGGATCGGCCCGGACCCGTGCCCAGTTTGCCTGGTAGTCAGATACGGCCATGACTCCTAGTAGCTCCTTGCTTCTTAGTAGCATTGTTGCCTTGTTTAGGTCAAATTGACTAAAAAAACTTATTAAAAATCTCAGAGGGCATATATCAATGGCTTAAAGGTTTTCAGCGTCCTTGTTTAGTCGGAGTTAATTCAACAAAATAACTTCCAATTCTAACCAATTAGTAAATCTATAGAGTGGTTCCAAACTGTTGTCATATATATATATATATATATATATATATATATATATATATATATTATAATTATATTTAATATTATATATATATTATAATTATAATATTAAATATTATATATTTATTAAAATCTTAACCTTAATCTACGAAAACAATAGAAGAAAAATCGTGGATGCTGCCGCTATTTCGAAATTCCATACTATTTAACAACGACCGGGTTTTTAAAATTTACCTCCATACCTAGCTAAAATAATACTAAAAGATTGTAAAGTCCCCTTACCTTGACCTATAAATATAAGTACATCTACTAACAACAAACATTCTCTACTATTAAAATACAGTAATAACCTTACAACACATATTTTACGATATAAATATTAACGATAATTTATTTTATCGCATATCAATAATCTAATTAATTACGATTTATAGTTAAACTAAACCACTCGCATATTTTTTAAATTTGTCACCGTTATATTATGTTATTATATTAGATACTATTTAATTGAACCGCGCACAAAAGCTCTACTTTAATACCAGACTTTTAGCTGCAATCTCAGTTTTTACGTTGAAATAATTTAAAATTCACTGTCACTATATTTAACTCTCTTCCTATAATATCAGCCCTACATTTAATATAAAAAATATCTAAATTAGTATAGCACATAAACATCAATAAAACATAAATGATTACAGCAATATTTAGAAAAATATAGATACAACTTAAAAAAAAATGCACAAACCTATCAGCGAAATATTTAAATGTCATCTCAACGACTATTTCAAATATAAAAACGTTATAAATATCTTGTGTCTGACGTCATAGTTTACTCCAGTTTTTTCAAACAGCCTTAAAATTTTAAGTCTTTATCACATTTCCAAATCTATTCACAGGCTGTAACAACAAAAAAACTTCACAATAGTAAATATAAGCCCTGATGATGGTTATAACAATCGAAACATTATAATGTTGGCTACCCCAGAAAAAAATCCATATTTTGTAGTTCTCAAATATTTATTTTATTTTGTATCACACACACACACACACACACACACACACACATATATATATATATATATATATATAAGTTGGAGATTGTAACTATTTACAATAACTACTTTTTCGGACTGTTATTCTTATTTGAAGGACCTAATCAGGTGGATGACGGAACGAGGATTGCGTGGTGTAACAGGAGAAGACATGCTCAGAGCCTCCAGGGAAAGTGAAAAGTGGAAGGCCATGATCGCCTACGTCCTGAAGAGACAAGGCACATAGAAGAAGTAGAATTCTCATCTTCCGTGTTATACTCCCAACGTTTCGCCCGTTGTACGCTCTAAAATTATTCAGGTGATATACTTTGGTATACGATTCTATTTTTGTTCACGATGTATTGAACTCACAACACTCTGGGTCAAGTCACTGGATTAATTGAATCAGTGCTATAATCCTGGGCCATGTAGCCGTGAACAAAAACTGGAAATAATAACGGGAAATAACTGAAAGTGAGATTTCCAGAAAAAAGTCATGGTAGGTGGAACCAGAACAATCTACCCCGTTGACTAAATAAAAAGTTCGAATCGAAATCCTAAAGTATATCACTTGAAGAAGGCCGTTTTTATTTTACAAACGATTTTATATGAACGTGTAAAATCCTTTGTAAAATAAAGACGGAGGCTGATGATGGTTCGCCTGAAATTGGCCTATACTTCCTATTCAGCATGAAATAACGTGTCTGCCTTAATGTTTCTTATATTTGCTCTATATGTATTTATATGCATATTTGTTTAGAGCTCTCTTAAAGAGTTATTCTACCACTGTAAGTACAGGATACTCCTTTGGATTCTTCTTTACCCACACTATGCTGATATATATATATATATATATATATATATATATATATATATATAAGGATCACTCCGTTACGAGATCTTCTGACTGAAAGTAGCATGTATGATAGGCTGGCACCATTTGTGTTGCTTTTCAATTCTTTTAGATCATCCGGACAGCTTGTTTTCAAAGAAGAGGTTACGAAATTGTTATGTAATGTCTACCCCTCAATATGGCAGCAAATGCTGGACAATCTTCTCAAACTTGAAAGAAAAGTTGAAGCAACCGAAATCTGGTTATACAGAAGGATGCTGAGGATGCTATGAACCGAACATTTTAGCAACGACGAGGTTTGGAGAGGATGGAAACAAAAAGGAAACTGATACTTAAAATCAGGAAAAGACAGTTGGAGTTTCTGGAACAGGTAAAGAGGAAGGAGGGCTTGGAGAATCTGATACTCACAGGGCAGACAGAGAGAAAGGGAAACAGAGGAGAACAACGCATGACATACTTGATGGGCTTGTGCAAATGGATAGAAGAGATGGGTTTGGGAGGAGTAACCAGAAAAAGGACGTAATACTGTCTATCTATTTATAAAAATTTCGACGTGGTTAACAGGCTTGTTCCACTAGATCCACTTCGACTAAGCAATGACTTCGATCCTCACTGGGTGCTTCACACTTTTGCTCTTGAGCCACATCTTATCTAAGATTATAAAAAAGTTTGGGCATTTTCATGGTGTAATGGTTAGCAAGCTTGTCTCACTAGATCAATTACTACTGAGTAGAGGATTCGATTCTCATTGAGTGTCCCATTCTTTCGGCCTTGGGCCACACCTAGGCTTTGCTTCTGTTTAGAAAATCACTATAGTGTCTGTTCATTTTATAGACGAGCACAGAGTTTGTCAAAAGCATTTGCAGCTTTGATTAACTATTACGCCGAGAAAATTGTTTTAATTTTCCATAAATACTTTCATAGTATTTATTCTGATTAAATTTTCTTTATGGTACCCAGACTATGAATTTATGTGCAGTTTATGGTTTGGTGGCACGGTTTCGTCATTTAACAGCTATAATAGCTAGATATAATTGTAAGTAATATGCTAACAGCTCTTTCGATCGCACTTCTCCCTTGTGAAACACCCTTCCGACTACTTGTTTCCATGTCAAGTTTGAACTTCAAAGATTTAAATTCGATGTTAATCGTCATCGTGTTTTTTAAATACTTGTGCCTGTTTTTGCGTATGGATGCGTGTCTGTGAATGGATGGTTTGGCTGTGTTTGTATATATCATTTCAAAAAGGAATACCCACCTATTTCTAAGTGCTTTTAAATTTTCTTTAGGTTCAAATATTACTGCATTTGATTGAAATTTCACTCTCCCTAATTTTTACGTCATGTATAGCGATCGAGAAATCGGAGAGCCGAGTTCGAATTCCAACTGAATTCATTGCATTCACTTACGCGCAAATACCCTTGGGAAAGGTATTAATCCGTCTTCCTTCCAGTTATGGGTTAAATAACAAGACAGTTTGGGTTCTATAGCCTTGGTCGGCAACCAGTCTACCGCAGAAAGCAATGGCAACCTACTGTGAGATAATCTTCTGCCCAGTCAGTCATGTCTCTTTCGAGACATGATCGCTCAAGCGTGTATTACGTATGGCACTTAACTGACTGACTGATAGCGATGATAAAAACATACATGCCTTTAAGTATAAGGCGTTGGCTGTAAACTTCAACGGAGATCTACTATTATATATTGATATGCCCCTTGGTGTAATAATTCTATGCGTTTTACCAAATATTTTCAAAGAGTGCGAACATATTGGGAATAGTCAGAATAGTAGAACAAAAAAATGTCATAATATTAAAAAAGCATCCCTAGATCTAGCACTAACTGAAGACAGAACAACATTTTATGTTACAAAAAATGTATTGAACACATACACACACACAAAAAAAATATCTCGCATCAAATTTCAAACGAGCAAAGAAAACTTAAAAAATAAATGCGTCTCAGAATGTTAAAGGTTAGAGAAGAAAAAGCAATTAGAAGAAGCCATATTTGACCGGTTTTCAAAACAATGATGGCGAATGTAGATTTTGATGTCGTAATGTTTTAATATTATTGAAAAATGATATAGTGTGCGAATTACAAAACAGTGAATTTAGATGAATAGATATATGAAAGCCGAGAAGCAAAGGTTGATATTTGAGGGAACATTAAATTATCAACTTATGAAAGAAATAGACTGCGTTTCTAACTAAATAAAATAGTTTTGTTGGTTTTAATCGACAGTAAAGCAATTATCAAAAGAAAAAGAAATGCAAACAGTGTAGGAAAAATGTTGAATTATAAGCGAAATGCTAATGGGACGGAAAATATTATGGGAAACCAACAAAATTTTGTTATGAAATATTAAAACCAGACATAAGGAATAATGGAAAACCAGACGTTCAGAAAGAAAGTTATAGCCGTGGGAGACATTCTTGAAGACGAATTTGAAAATTTGCTAATTAGATATAACACTGATGCAAGTTGTAAACTTTGATGTTTAGAAAATTTCTCTTTATTTGAGAGGTAGAATGAGGAAGGATTTAACTGAAGATTCCAATCTGTGTGCTAGAAAAAGAGGGAGGAGGAGGAAGAGGAGGAGGAGGAAGAGGAGGAGGAGGAGAAGAAGAAGAAGAAGAAGAAGACTATGAAAAATGGAAAGGAAGAGATTAATAATAATAATATGATGATGATGGATGGTGAGGAAACGAAGAACAACAACAACAACATGGACAGTCGGAAAAATGGTTAGCAAGAAATTAATATGATGATGATGAATGGTGAAAAGAAGAAGAAGGGGAGTAGGAAAAATTGGTAGCAGAAGATTAATAATAATTTCATGATGATGGATGGGAAGAAGAAGAAGAAGAAGAAGAAGAAGAAGAAGAAGAAGAAGAAGAAGAAGAAGAAGAAGAATGGAGAGGATGATAAGGATAAAATGATGATGATTAAGGGATTGGTGGTGATGAAAAGAAGAAAAGAAAAGAAAAATAAGGAGAAAGAGAAGAGAAAAAAGTGAAGAAGAAAATAACAATACGAAGAACAGAAAAATGGGAGTAGGAGAAATGAATAGGAAGAGATAAATAATAATAATAATAATAATAATAATAATAATAATAATAATAATAATAATCCAGATGGCAGTAATGCAAGCATTAATTAGTATACCAATGCTAGGGCCGGAGCAATGAGAGGATTAGTTGTCACTTGATCGCCATTGAAAACCATCTGTTAATGATGATGATAGTGGAAATGAAAGAAGAAATTTAAGAAGAATATGGAAAAGAAGAAAAAAAAAGAATTCATCAAGTACAAAAAGATCGAGGAAAGGAAATACTACTACTACTACTAATACTAATACTACTACTGCTAATAATAATAAAATGAAGATGGATGGTGATAAAAAGGAAAAAAAAGGAGGGGTTGATGAGAATGAGAAGATTATGATGAAGGAAGTGGTGATGAGAAGAAATGAAGAAGAAGAAGGAAAGGGATAATGAGAAGTAGACAACAACGATGATGATGAAAAAGAAGAGAGAGTATAATAGCAGTAGTACTAGTAATAATAATAATAATAATAGTAAAGGCCAGAGAAGAAAGAGAAATAGAAAAATAAAAGCAAAAGTTATTTGTACTCGTCAACAGAATTTTCTATGATTTTCTCTAAGCCAAGACTCGTTCGTAGCCATTGCTCATGAAACATTCAAGAAAAGTCTAAAAAGTGCGCATTAATCTTGCGAGAATTCACAGATGATGAATGAGGAAAAAAAAGAACTCGCATTTAATAATAATAATAATAATAATAATAATATTAATAATAATAAACAATTGTATGAATACGGTCATGTAAACAAAGGCAGTTTTACAAACCAGAAAGAGTTGTTGAAAAAGAAAACACTAAATACTTTAAGATTTCAACATTAACACTGACCTCTCTCCACCTAGACAAGAAACCCGATTGTATTTTTAAAAAAATCCTGCCAAATGGTAGACAGGAGCGTGATCACAGAGTACAGAAGAAGCATGAAAAAGAATGAAAAATTAGACAAATACCAGGACCTCACATGAGAGCTGAGTAAGAATATAGAATATGAATACTTGACATACATCCATAAAAAATAAATGTATTTGGAACAGAGCCAAATACACTGGCAGAGTGGGTAAATTACTTGTGAATACAAGGAAGGACTGATACTGGGAAAGGTGCTGGAGATTTAAATATTAGGACCTTGAATAAGTTTTCGCTATTTTTTAAAACAAATGGCGCCCACAGAACTGTGCGCATGTAATTTCAGATGATAACGCATCTGTAAGCAAGTACTATAAACAAATTTAAAATTCAATGTATGCCATTTCGCCGAAGTGTAAGCAACTTTGTTTTTCATAGGGTTAATCCTGTCGGATTTCGTATCAAAGAAAATGTCTTTGCGGGAAATTTTACTGCACTACTTTATTCAAAAGCTATCTGCAGCTGAAGCACACAGAATTCTTGTGGAGACTTACGCTGACGATGCTCTGTCGGAATCAAAACGCAGAAATTGGTTTAGATGCTTCAAATTTTGATGTTGAATATAAAGCTGGCACACCGAAACATTTTTAAGACGAAGAATTGGATGCATTTCTTCATGGGGACGCATGTTAGGCGCAAGCTGAACTTGGGAAATCATGAGGAGTTTATCACACAACAGTTTCGAAACGTCTGAACATATTAAAAATGATTAAAGAGTAAGGTCATTGAGTGCCGTATGAGTTGAAGTCGAGAGACCTCGAACGGCGGTTTGTCACGTATGACTAGCTGTTTAAACGGCATAAAAAGAAAAGTTTTGTTTTGTATCGTATTGTGAGCAGGATGTGCGTTGTGGTGCATTGGATATCGGCTTGGAACGAGAAATCGGAGAGCCGAGTTCGAATTCCAGCTGAATTCATTGCCTTCACTTACGCTCAAATACCCTTGGGAAAGGTATTAATCCGTCTTTTCCCTCCTGTTATGGGTTAAATTACAGGACAGATTGGGTTCAATAGCCTTGGTCGGCAACCAGTCTACCGCAGAAAGCAATGGCAACCTACTGTGGAATAATCTTCTGCCCAGTCAGTCATGTCTCTTTCGAGACGGGATTGCCCAAGCGTGTATCACGTATGGCACTTAACTGATTGTGAGCAATGATGAAAAGTGGATACACTATAATAACACTAAGCGTAGAATATTATTGGGTACGCACGGCCATTGATTAACATCCGCGGCAAAGACTAATATCCATGATTTGAAGCTTCTGCTCTGCACTTCGTGAAATTAACTGGGTGTAGTTTATTATGACCCGCTCAAACCGACTGAAACCATCACGGGAGATCGCTATCGACTACAATTAATGAGTTTGAACCGAGTATTGAAGAAAACAAAGGCCGCTGTACGAACAGATGCAAAACAAAGCGATTTTGCAACGTGGAAACGCTAGGTTTCATGTTACTAAACGGCTAAAAATCTACTTGAAAATGATTAAAGGGGAAGTTCTATTCCATCCGCTGTATCTACCAGAAATACCTCCGTGGGATTATCATTTGTTCCGATCGATGGAACATGGCCTGGCTGAACAGCGCTTTAATTCTCATGAAGTTGCCAAAAAAATGGGTCGATTGGAGATAGCTTCCAAAGACGTGTCATTTTTCCGACGTGAAACTCAAATACTGTCAGAAAGATGGGAAAAGTTAGTGGCTAGTGATGGATAATACTTTCTGCGACATGTTTCTTATTATTTTTTTTTCTAAATAAAGCATTACTTTTCATGAAAAACCAGCGAGAACTTATTCAAGGTTCTAATAGAACTAACGTCACTCAGTTTATGTCAAAAGAATAACAACGTCACTCAGGCTTTAGCAATAACTAACAAAGATAGAGTGTGAAGTTCGAATTCTATAAACTAAAAATAATTATGAATACGAAATTATGTCTTGCATTATAGTTGAACACAGGTATCTAATCTAAACTTATTTATAAATGGAATTTTGTTCTGTGTGAGTGCATGTGTGTGTGTGTGTGTGTGTGTGTGTCCGTTACCTATAGACTCCAAAACCTCTGAACCGATTTTCTTGAAAATTTACACAGTTGTACGATAAGTGTCTGCGAGTGTTCTTAGCTAGGTTTTGTGTCGAGGTACCCCCGATAAATATCGAAAATCGGTAATCGAAAAAATCGGGTTATAGAAGGAATGGTCCGATTTTAATCAAATTTGATACACTCATAGACAAAGACATAAGAAACGATATTCAGAAGTTTTAAGGTTGCAGTTCTTACAATAGTGCAGAAAATTGATTATATATATATATATATATATATATATATATATATATATATATATAAAAGGCAAGATGTTTGTTTGTGTGTCTGTTTATCTGCCTGTATCTCTGTATTTTTTCAGCCCTTTCATTTTATTTTTTGATTCGGGTTTGGCTCTATGTAGGTATAATTGTAGTTCTTAGTCTCAGCCATGATACCATTTACTCAGAGGACTTATTTAGCCTTCAAAATTCAGTTTACGGCGAAAAAACTTATTTGATATCGATACCAGGAAATCAAAATTTGACTTACATCCATTCATTTTTCTTTTAGTCTACGGTTTCGCTTTAACTGGAAACAACTATTGCTTTTTAGTCTTTCGTGCCAACGTTCAAAGAGTCAGAGCTTCAGGACCATCGATTACTTTTAAAGCTTTCATTATAACTGAGCAACGCCGGGATTTACTGCTAGTTCAAGATAAACTGAAATAGGTTCAATAGATAAGGAATATGAGTTATGGTGCAGTGGATATCGACTCGGAACGACAAATCGGTGTGCCGATTTCGAGTTCTAGTTAAATTCCTTGCATTCACTTACGCACAAATACCCTTGGGAAAGGTATTAATCCATCTCTTTCTTCCATTTATGGGTTAAATAATAAGACAGATTGGGTTCTATAGCCTTTGCTGGCAACCAGTCTGCCGTAGAAAGCAATGACAACCTACTGTGGTATAATCTTCTGTCCAGTCAGTCATGTCTCTTTCGTGACATGATCGCCCAAAGCGTGTATCACGTATTGCACTTAAATGACTGACTGAGATAAGGAAGTCTCTTGGGCTGGGAAATGTGTCAACAACCTCTTCTCTCGACATGTGTTAAGAGTTGACATCAACAGAGGTTGTTGTCGAAGAAGAATGGGCAACGTCATGGGTCCTGACTTGGCATGTCTTGGCTTCAGGCACTTCTCACTTGCTGAATTCTCTCCCGGATTTTTGCTTTCCTATCAACTGCAAATCTTCAAAGATTTAAATGCAACTTCAGTCATCATCATCTGACTCCTTGAGTGTTGATTTTTAGTCCTCGCTGTTACTTTCAATCTCAGCAGCGCAGTGGCTTTATTGCCTTGCTTGGAGTGAAATGTTTAAAAACAATGCACTAACAAAATGAAACAAAAGTGTTGTGGGGTATTCCTTTTTTCCATGAAAATGGACTCGACTGAGTATACATATACTACTGCCATAGTGAGATACCGTGAGATACCGACAGATACCGAACGAAACCAAAAGATACCAAGGTTTCACGGAGAATTCAGCGTCAGTAGTTCATAGTAGCTCCGAGCTCCACTCAGCCAGAATATTATTACACAGCATCTATCAGCTTCCGACGTGGATACACTAATTCTACTACGGCTTCACTTCAGAGACTTTTATATATACTTCCTACTAACCGTATACCTGGATTACTAACTTGCGTTCAAGTTTGTATCTTTTACGTTTATATACTTATTTTTCTATCTCAAGTGGTTGTTGTTTTTCCTTTATTTTGTGTGGTTCCCATTCTCCTACTAAACATACTACGACTTCACTTCAGAGACTTGTATATATACTTCGTACTAACTCGTATTTCTGGATTACTAACTTGCGTTCAAGTTTGTATCTTTTACGTTAATATATTTATTTTTCTATCTCAAATTCTGGTTGTTGTTCCTTTATTTTGTGCGGTTTCTATTCCCGGGATCCACAACAAAAAGGATTTCAAAATATGATTTTTTATAATAATTTCACCCCAAAGCAAGGCATTACTTTCACAGTTGCGCAGAGGGCTACATAAAAGGAGAGCGAAGAGAAAGAGGAACGGCTTACAGGGAACGTTGGAGAATAGATAGGAGAAGAATGGGAATAGAGTAGAGCAAAAATGGAGAAGAAAAAAGATACAGGGGGGTCGGGAAAAGGATGGGAGACAAGTAGATAAGAAATGGCAATTGACGTTGCATCTAAACTCTTGAAGATTGTGGCTATCAGGGAAGCAAGTATTTTTTTTTTAATCGTATCACCCCGAGCAAGGCGGTAACGCCACTGATGTGCAGGGGGCTACGTAATAGTGAAAAGATTGGAAAAGAGAAAGCCAGAAAACACAACCTAAACAGGGAACAAGGGATTAGCCTCTTAACCTGTTCAATAAACGTGGGTGGTGTGTGAACCGGGTGATAGATAGATTTATCTACTCCAATTGAAAAAAAAAACAAAACAAAGTGAGAAGATTTGAAAAGAGAAAGCCGGAAACCACATACTAAACAGGGAACAAGGGATGAGCATCTTAACCTATTCAATAGACGTGGGTGGAGTGTGAACCGGACCATAGATAGATCTATCTGCTCCAATTACAAAAAGAAGTTCTACAGACGGGAAGTGCGAAAAAGAAACTGATAAAGAAGAAGTGTCGGCAACAATTAACAGTTTTGACTGCAAAAGGGTAGGACCTATTTGCCAGTCTACTAGGTAGATTACATTCGTGTAGAGGGACACGAGAAAGCTAAGCTCGTCAGAGCAGAAGCCGTGGAAATATTTGTAGAAGAGTCAGAGAGAAGCTACCTCACGTCGGTGGGAAGGTGACTAGAGTCGAGCTGCTAGATCGGTATTGAATATATTGCAGATTTTCGTTTGGATTTTGTTTAGCACCCCGAGATGACTAACAGAGTCGCCTGACCAGATATGACAACAGTGTTCAATGCCCGGTTATTTGGTATATTTTGTATATGTGCAGGATAGATTCAGACAAGAATTTAAAACTTACACTAATTACATTGTTTAGACTATTGCCCTCATATTTATTGCCATTATTACAACATTCGGCCGTTGTATGCGCCGGCCTTCTTCAGGTGCTAGGTATTCCGAACCAAAAATATACAGAGTCCCATCTGAAGCTGGCACGAATATCAAACCACCATCAGTTCGAAATTCCTAGCACCTGAAGAAGGCCAGAGCGTACACTGGTCGAAACCATTTAATAATGGCAATAAAGATGTAGACAATGGCCACAACAAAGTAAATAGTGCAAGACGAAAGTATCAAGAGTGACAAGGATAGGGATAAGTGGGGTCCATGATCACCTACGTCCAGAAAGAACTTCTTCTATGTGCCCTGTTCTTTTCAGGACGAAGGCGATTATGGCTTTCCATGTCTCCCTCTTCCTGGTGGCTCTTAGTATGTTTCACCTTTTACACCACGCAACCTCCATTCCGTCATCCGGTCCTTCAAATATGTTATCCGCTGCCTTCCTCTGTCTCTTTTTCCTTTGATCTGGCCTGTTAGTATCAGGTTCTTCAAGCCGTCCTTCGTTCGTTGCATGTCCCAGGAACTTCAGTTGTCTCTTCCTTGTGCTCACTATTAATTTTCTTTTCGTTGTCATTTATTCCAAAACCTCATCATTGCTCACATGTTCGGTCAATGATATCCGCAGCATCCTTCTGTAGAACCACATTTCCGCTGCTTCAATTTTTTCCTCATCTTCGATGATATAGTCCAGCATTCACTGCCGTATTGAAGAACTGACATCACATAGCAATCTAGCACTTTCTTCTTTGTATCTAGGAAAATTTTCCTGTGTCTTAGTACTTTACTCGGCTTCTGGAACGCGTCCTTCGCCATGCCAATTCGCATTCGAATCTCTGTGTCGCACTTTCTATTTCCTGTTAGAATACTTCTTAGATATTTAAATTTTTTTACTTGCTTGATTCTAGCATCCCCTACCTGTATTTGTTTTTTTGGGTTGCTCTTTTTGACCATGCATTCAGTTTTTATGCTGTTTATTTGTAGTCCTTTTTTTCTCACT
>JBBBDQ010001936.1:67500-70000 GCA_037127315.1 Ascarosepion bandense | reverse complement strand
AACGAGGTAAGGCCGTTAAGAGTTTCTTAATTTATTGAATATTAAGGCACTAGTTATCTGTTAGGCATTAGTCGAAAACACATGTAAAATATTTGTAATTTTCATCTATTTTGTCATTTTTTTTTGTTATTATTTCCCTTGATTTCTGTTATGTACTCATTTCTTGTGGGTTTTGATGCAGTGAATATCGGGTCGGAATGAGAAATCGGGAAGCCGAGTTCGAATTCCAGTTGAATTTATTGCATTCATTTACTCACAAATACCCTTGGGAAAGGTATTAATCCGTTTTCCCCTCCAGTTATGGGTTAAATAGTAGGAGAGATTGGGTTATATAGCCTTGGCCGGCAACCAGTCTACCGCAGAAAGCAAGGACAACTTACTGTGGGATAAACTTCTACCTATTCAATCATGCCCTGTATAGCACTAATACTGACTGACTCATTTCTTTCCGGGTTCCATCAGTGGTCTAAAGTCAGGAATGGTTTCATGAAATTTTAATTGGGTATTTTTGTAAACAACAACAGCAACAACAAAAAAACAAAAGAAAACAAAACAAAAACAAACAAAACAAAACAAGCCAACCTAAGACCCCACACATTTATCATAGATAAAGCCTTTATAAAGTGTAAGTACATTTTCTATTTATTTAAGGCATGAACTATCTCTTCAATGAGTCAAACGGAATGTTTTCCAATCAAAACAAGGACACCAAATACAATTAGAATTTATCTCATTTTTTAGATTTTCCACTTTCTTTATATTTTGATAATTGTTTTCTTTATGATCTTCGAATGTTGTCTTCTTCATGTGCAATGTCCCTTCAGGACGCAGGCGATCATGGACTTCCACTTGGCTCTGTCTCTTGTCGCTATCAATAACTTTTCTCCTGGTGTCTCTTCTAAGTCCCGCTACGTCAACCATTTACTCAGACTTAACAAGTACGTCTCGTGCTGCTTTCCCCTGTCTCTTCTACCATTTATCCGACCTGTGAGTATCAAGTTCTCCAGGCTCTTCTTCCTCATTGCGTGTCCAGAAACCCCATTTGTCTCTTTCTGATATTTAGTATCAGTTTTCTTCTTATTTGCATCCTTTCCAACACCTCATTGTGGTACACATGCTCTGTCCATAGTATCCTCAGCTCCTTCTGTAAAACCACTTTCCTGCTGTCTTAAGCCTCTTCTTCATTTTTGATGAGATCGTCCAGCATTTACTTCCATACAGAAAGACAGATATCACATAGAAATCCAGCACTCATCATTATCTATCTATCTATCTATCTATCTATCTATCTATCTATCTATCTATCTATCTATCTATCTATCTATCCTTCTGTAAAACCACATTTCTGCTGTCTTAAGCCTTTACTTCATTTTTAATGAGATCGTCCAGCATTTTCTTCCATACAGAAGGACAGATATCACATAGCAATCCAGCGCATTTTTCTTTGTTTTTAATGAGATTTTCCTGTCTTTCAGTACTCTGGTTAGCTTCTGAAATTCGTTTTTGGTCATGCCAATATGTCTTTGGATCTCCGTGTCGCATTTTTCATTCTCTGTCGAAACACTTCCAAGGTATTTGAATTTTTTACTTGTTTTAGTTTAGATTCTGTAACTTTCATTTGGTATATTGGTTTCCACTTTTTGCTGATGACCATACATTCAGTTTTCTTGAGGTTTATGCCCAGTCCTTTCTTTTCACTTTCTTTTGCTTAACTGCCATGCCAATAAATAAAGCGGATCTTGTATTCCTTAATCTCGATGTCTGGACGATTAGATTTGATTGTTTTTTTCCGTGTGTATTGTAAAGTCCCATAAAATTGTTACAGGTCCTATCACTCTTACCGGGTGTGCATGGTGTTCATACCAGTTTATTGCAGTTTCCTTTTTGTGAAATTTTCAGATTTCTGAGTGAAGATTTTGACCCATTCTGTCATGCCGAGTTTTATATTCAGTGTGTACCAATAACGTACAATCTGCATTTCGGGTCAACACATTTTTTCAGTATGTGTGCCTTGTAATTTCTAGTGAGCAAGAGCATGA
Source organism: Ascarosepion bandense (assembly GCA_037127315.1). Lineage (NCBI taxonomy): Eukaryota > Metazoa > Mollusca > Cephalopoda > Sepiida > Sepiidae > Ascarosepion > Ascarosepion bandense. The sequence goes on along the minus strand of JBBBDQ010001936.1, from coordinate 67,961 downwards.
ACAGTATGTGTAAAAACCATCTGTTATTATATATATATATATATATATTTCTCTGTGCTTCAACCAGCTTAACTTGCTATGGATTTAGCGGATTGTGTTGGAGAAGTCGTGGCTCTGGGAGGCACTGTCCTACTGGGAAAGAAGCTTGGATGAGTTCCACCACGGAATTTGTGAACGAGAGGCGAGTCATCATCGAGTTTAATTCGTTACCTCTCCGTCCCCAGGGCCCGTGGTACAGTTGTTATGACATCAGCTTAATAACCAAAACTGTCTGGGTTCAATTCCTGGTAGTGTATGCGTACTGCTGAAGAGTCCCAAATATAGGACGAAACAGCCGTACACTGCATTCTGCGGAGGTCGAATAAAAAGCTTGATGAATTACTTATATATATATATATATATATATATATATATATATATAATAGTTCTGTTCATACCCTAAAGCCCTATTTTGTTAACAC
>JBBBDQ010001936.1:47500-65000 GCA_037127315.1 Ascarosepion bandense | reverse complement strand
TGAAAACAACGATTACAAATTATAGAAGCTATCCCCATTAAATCAAGACAACCAACCACCAAGAGAATCAGTTATGATTTTGGAAAGTGTATTCAAAGTTTTAGAATCTACACTACATTATGGATGCTTCTGGATTATGCAGTCTAAAATATATTTAAACTAGCAGTATAGCCCGGCGTTGCTCGGGTGTAATGAATGCTTTAAAACTAATCCATGGTCCTGGAGCTCACACTCTTTGGACGTTGGCACGAAAGACTAAAAAGCAATAGTTTTTCCAGTTAAAGCGAAACATTACACTGAAAGAAAAATGAATGGATGTAAGTCAAATTTTGATTTCTTGGTATCGATATCAAATAAGATTTTTCGTCGTAAACTGAATTGTGAAGGCTAAATAAGTCCTCTGAGTAAATGGTATCATGGCTGAGACTAAGAACTACAATTATACCTACATAGAGCCAAACCCGAATCAAAAAATAAAATGAAAGGGCTGAAAAAATACAGAGATACAGGCAGATAAACAGACACACAAACATCTTGCCTTTTATATATATATATATATATATATATATATATATATATATATTATCGATTGTATGCATTATTGTAAGAACTGCAACCTTAAAACTTCTGAATATCGTTTCTTATGTCTTTGTCTATGAGTGTATCAAATTTGATCAAAATCGGACCACCCCTTCTATCACCCGATTTTTTCGATTATCGATTTTCGATATTTATCTGGCGTACCTCGACACAAAACCTAGCTAAGAACACTCGCAGACGCTTATAGTACAACTGTGTAAATTTTCAAGAAAATCGGTTCAGAGGTTTCGGAAGTCTATAGGTAACGGACACACACACAGACACACACACATGCACTCACACAGAACAAAATTCCATTTATAAATAAGTTTAGATTAACAGAATTCACACCACATTACTGACGGTTCTGCATGATGTTTTTTATAATGCATTCAAATTCTCTAAATCTACATTTCATTTCGGATAATTCTGGAATATGCATTCTAAAATGTATTTAGATGGACAGACTCTACACTGTGTCTTGTTAAAACATGTCTGAAATAAGTATTTTATTAAATGCAAAAACATTAACCCATCTTTGAGTTACTTCACCATTCTACAAAATGTCATTGATAGCCATTGAGAATTTTTAGAGATATTTTGTAGATAAAATCAAAATCATGCAAAAAATGGTGAATATGTAACATCAGTTTAACTTCAGAGTTAATAACTCTTTTTACGATATATTGAGTTTTAATTCGTACAAGAGACAAGACTGGAGCGTTTAAACAACATTACAAAGTTGCCAGGAAAGATAAAAATAAAGGAGAGAAGTAGCATATCTTTTGTGGTATATTACGATTCCTTTTTGATTGGGTTGTCTGGAAAGTTCATTCTGATTTTTAAGGGAAATTAAAATAAGAAAAAATTAGTCCATTAAATATTTATTCAACTAATTATGAACCATTTTGTTGTTCAAACTTTTTCCATGTTTCCTTCAATTAAAATATTCCGTCTTCCCAGAATTTCAGTGGTTTTTTGGTAAATAACTCATTAAGGCGGTTTGTTTATGTCATCGAAAGAATTAAAACTTTGAGATTATTTTGCAAGGGCCTGAATAAATGAAAATCCGATGGGACAATGTCTTGTAATTATGGCGGCTGGGATAATAAAACCCTGACAACGTACAACAATTTCTGTCGGGTCGCCAAAACGATACCATTAAACCCATAAAAAAATAATACCTTTTCAATTATGAGCATTTTCTTGACTCGCTGCCTTCAATTCATTTAGTTGTGAGCGGTATTTTTCGGAATCAGTGTTGTTGCATTCCATTACTTTCTCATAATCTATTACAAATTGCTTAATAAAGGTGCATTTTCATTGTCGTTTATACAGCAATTCACAGATAGAAAAAAAAATTAGTCCATTAAATATTTATTCAACTAAATATAAACATTTTGTTGTCCAACCTTTCTCCATTTTTCCTTTCAACTTAAAGATTATGTCTTCCCAGAAATGTGGAGGTTTCTTTATGTCATCCAAAGAATTAAAATTTTTAATATCGAGATTATTTTGCAAGGAACTGAATAAACGAAAATACGAAAGTGCAATGAAAATGGTGGGTGGGGTAACACATCACAGCGAAGCTGCAACAATTATCGCCAAAAAAAAGTGAGGCTTGGCATTACCCTGAATGAAAACAACACCTTTCCTGTTCGCCAATTCGGGATAATTTTTTTTGTTGAACTGCTGCTGAACGACAGGAAAGTTTTCATTAGAAAAAAAGGAAAGAGTGCTGGATTGCTATGTGATATCTGTCCTTCTGTATTGAAGTGAATGTTGGATGATCTCTTTAAGGATGAAGGAGAGGCCTGAGGCAGCGGAAATGTGGTTTTACAGAAGGATGCTGAGGATACCATAGACGGATCACGTATGCAACGATGAGGTGTTGAAAAGGATGCAAACGAGAAAAAACTCATAATAAATATCAGGAAGAGACAAATGAGGTTTCTGGGACACGTAATGAGGAAGGAAAGCCTAGATAACTTAAGACTCACAAGCCAGATAAACAGGGGAAAGCAGCGCGAGACGTACTTGTTAGGTCTAAGCAAATGGATGGCGGAGCGGGGCTTAGAAGAGATACCAAGAAAAAATATTGTGAGTGGCAAGAGGCAGAGCCAAGTGGAAGTCCATGATCGCCTACGTTCTGAAAGGAAACGGCACACGAAGAAGAAGTTGCGAGCAGTACTTTTAGAATCAATTGACTGTGTACTTACCAGAAACTCATGCTACAGTATACTTTTCTAATCTCACTAGATGCACAGCATGGCTTTCTTAGAAAAAAGACCTGCTTTTGGGGTGGCTAAAGTTGGCTTATGTTGCTTAGCTCAGGATATTTTTGCTGAACCTTGTTGTAAACTATCAATTTCTCATCAGTTTCTCATCACCCGTCAAAAGTTGCTTTCTAAAAGGTTCCATTTTCGTTGCGTTTATACAGAAAATCATAACCAGAAATGCAATTCAAAAGTTTCTTTTCACTCAGATCATGCGGTACCGAAACATCATAGGGATTTGAGTACCCAAGCATCACTCAGTGTTTATGGATGGTGGATTTTGATAACTTTATTATTTCTGCCAAATCCCGCGTTGTGTAATGTGGGTTATTCTCAATCTGTCTTAAGGTGGTCGCCTGGCTGAACGTTCTTCATCAATATAGCTACAATCACCTACTAACTAGCAAAACACTTCTATACAGTTCTTTCAGCTAAAGCACCTTCACTGTAAACAGCATATACTTTTTTGTTGCTTGCGAAGCATTTATGCTTTTACGGTAATAAAAAAAAACATCAAGTGTATAAAATGCACGTTATAATCTATTTGCATAGGGATGCAAAACTGACACGAATTAAGTAATTCTAATCTTTCTCAAAAGGTAGTTTAAAGTTTGCTCTAGGAGGAAATGTAAACATATCTTCTTCTACTATATGCTTTGTCCTTTCAGGACGTAGGTGATCGTGGCGTTCCACATCTCCCTATTCCTGGTGGCTCTTAGCACGCTTTCTCCTGTAACGTCTCTCAGCCCCTGTTCGGTCATCCACCTGCTCAGACCCTACAAATATATTATCCGCTGTTTTCCTCTGTCTCTTTTTCCTTCTATCTGGCCTGTTAGTATCAGATTCTCCATGCCCTCTTTCCTCATTGTATGTACAAGGAACCTCATTTGTCTCTTCCTGATGCTCAATATTAATTTTCTTTTAGTTTCCATTCTTTCCAACACCTCGTGATTGCTCACATGCTCGGTCCACGATATCCGCAGCATCCTTCTGTAAAACCACATTTCAGCTGCTTGAAGTTTTCCTTTCATCTTTGTTGATATTGTTCAACATTCACTGCCATATTGAAGAACTGACATCACATAGCAATCCAGTACTCTCTTTTGTCTTTGCAAAATGACGAAAATGCAAAGAAAATTTAAAGATTTTGCCTATTGGTAACCAATGCTAATCATAAACTTTGCAGACACAGGTTCTTATGTAGTTTGGAATATCTAAAAAAAAGTTTTCGATTAATCCATGTTCAATGTTTTGTTTTCTTGTTTTTTTTTAATATTATCTTTCAGAAACATATTATATTTGTTGATAAATTTGACGTGTTCCAACGTGTTGAAAAGCAAAGACTCAAAATTGTCATGAGTTTTCTGGAGTATCTAAACGTTCTGAATATTACAAGTTTTGTAAAGGTGAATAGGGAGAAACCGGGAAGCCGAGTTCGAATTCCAGCCGAATCCATTGTATTCACTTACGCGCAAATACCCTTGGGAAAGGTATTAATCCGTCTCTTCCTTCCAGTTATGGGTTAAATAGCAGGACAGATTGGGTTCTATAGCCTTGGTCGGCAACCAGTCTACCGCAGAAAGCAATGGCAACCTACTGCGGGATAATCTTCTGCCCAGTCAGTCATGTCTCTTTCGAGACATGATCGCCTAAGTGTGTATTACGTATGACACCTAAACTGACTGATTAGGGAGCGCACATAATACTATGGTCTTCGCTTATGAGTAAAATCGCTGAGTTTCGAAATAATTCTTGCTGACTCAAAATCAGATGGTCTCATTTCGTGTGTATCTTTGTTTCAATGTGTGTGTCCGCACAGTGTGTGACTTCAGTATTAATTAAATCAATTCAATATCACTCAGTTAAGTGCCATACCATACGCGATACACACTTGAGCGATTATGTCATGAAAGAGACATGACTGACTAGCAGTAGGTTGCCATTGCTTTCTGCGGTAGACTGGTTACCAGACAAGACTACAGAACCCAACCTGTCCTGTTATTTAGCCCATAACTGGACGGAAGAGACGGATTAATACCTTTCCCAAGTGTATTTGCACGAAAGTGAATGCAATGGAATTCAACTAAAATTCGAACTCGGCTCCCCGATTTCCCGTTCCGAGCATATATCTACTGCACTACATCCAATATACAAAAATAAATAAATAAATAAACGGCTATAGTATATATAAAGAATTAATTTTCGAATGATGTATTAATATTTTAAAATTAAAATCTCATTTAATGTACAAATTATGTATAAATATTTTAAAATTTAAAATCTCATCTAATATACAAGTGGTGTATAAATGTTTACACGAAAGTGAATGCAAGGAATTACAACTGGAATTCGAACTCGGCTCCCCGATTTGATTCTTCACGAATTGATATCCACTGCTCCACAACGCAACGTCATGTTGAACGCTATTTCTTTTTTATCCTTTTTCTTTAGTGCTCCCCGTTCTCAGCCTTCTCATTCTTTTCATATTCCATGCCCTTTGGCCTTTGCATTCTAGTTGCACAAAGTCTCTCAAGCTTTTTAAGCAGCGGCACACCTGGGAGCAAATGAAAATATCAAGGCACACTTAACAAAATGTTTAAATGGTATAAATTTGAATGTTATCAAATAAAAACAAATTTTACAAAAATATACAAATATGAACTTTATTTTAATATTTCTCTTCAACTATTTGTGCAGCTTATTTAGTGTGAAATATGTGCCTTTCAGGACGTAGGTGATCATGGCCTTCCACGTCTCTTGGCTCTTGGCACGTTTTCTCCTGTCACGCCACGCAAAACCCGTTCTACCATCCATCTGCTTAGGCTAGTCAAGTATGTTACACGCTGCTTTCCTCTGTCTCTCCATCACCTCTATCTGGACTGTTCTGCAAAAATTTAAACGCAGTGTCATTCGCTGTTTACTCTCTTCCTGATGGGGCAAATTTGGGTTAATTTAATTGAAAATCAAAACCATGTCAAAAAGTAAATATTTATCGTATTTTTTATTATTACTAATTTACGAAATTACTAACTTACATAGTTATTTTACATAAAACCGATTTCTTTTACTAAATACCACGATAGTCTGAAGTTCTGTAATGATTCCTATTTTTACTATAGAAATTCAGACAAAAGAACACATCCTTTGAGTTATGGCGGGATCAGTCATGTATGTGCCATATGTAATACACGTTTGGGTGGTCATGAGACGAAAGAGACATGATTGACTGACTAGACAGAAAATTTTCCCTCAGTAGATTGCCATTTCTTTCTGCAGTGTACTGGTTGCCAACCAAGGCTATAGAACCTAATTCGTCCTGTTAAAGGGAAGAAATCAATTAATACCTTCCCCAAACGTATCTGTGCGAAAGTGAATGCAGCAAATTCAACTGGAATTTGAACTCGGCTCTCCAATTCGTCGTTCCGAGCCGATGATATTTACTCTTCTCCCCCACTTGAGAGAGATGTGACACAAGGTCTTTTTTAATGTGGGGAACCTGAGCGCGTACGCCCAGGTACTGGTCAAAACATTACCTATCCGCTTCGGTGGATAGGTTCAAAACCGGTCTAAACTGGTCTTAAACCGGTCTTAATTGGTCATTTCGGACCCAGCCGGAAGACCGGCCGGGCCGATATCCACTTCACCACAACGCACATTTTCTTTTTTAAATTAAATCCGCATGCAAATATGAACTTAACTTTATTTCCATATTTCTCTTCAATTATTTGTACAACTTAGTGTGAAACGAATGCCTGAATTTTTACGCGATTTCGGCAATTTTAGTTTTTTCCTAAACCAGACTCCAGCAGATCCAGCAGATCCGCGCCGAAAAGAGTAATCTCCCCTACCTGTAGGCAATAGATGATATTCGACCGTGCTTTCTCATAGGAAAGTTATTCTGATCAAGGGAGGCTATGAGGTGAACCTAATGCCACATGAATAAGGAGACACCATGGGTTCATTTTCGAAATTTGCAGATCCTGCTATCTGCATTCTGTATTATTAAAATACGGTACGTGAAACCAAGAAAAAAATTAATAAAATTTTTAATATGAACCAATAGATCAGTGTTTCTCAATCTTTTTTAAGTAAGGGCATCCTCTAGAAACAAATGAAAATATCACTGCACACTTAGCAAAGGTTTAAAGGGCATACATTTTAATGTTATAAAATAAAAAATTAAATTTAAAAAGTGAACTTATCTTATGTCAATGTTTCGGTAAATTTTCGTTTTAAATCCCGACGCTTTTCCCCTTCAAATTTATCCAAAATAGCATTATCTCTGTGCAAATGTATATGCTGAACTCAAATCAAGTGTTAGTTATTGAAGAAACTTACCTTATTTATCTAAATGTCTATAAAAAAAAACGAACTACATCTTGCACTTTTTCTCTCCCATAACTCTTACGAAGTCATATAATTAACTGCAGAATGACGGACTGCGTAATGTGCGAATTTTGGCACATTTTTGCTCTATTTTTCTTCATTTTACTGATACTTCCGGTGATGTACTTCCGGGAATTAAAGTAATGCACTATTGTATTTCTACGCTTATTGCTCTCAAAACAGGAAGTACATTGCCGGAAGTTTCAGTAAAGGACGAAATTCGACAGAAAATTGCTGCCTACGTAGAACATCATTCTGCAGTTTAATTACATGACTTCGTGAGAGTTACGGGAGAGAAAAAGTGCGAGATATAGTTCGTTTTTTTATAGACTTTCAAAGCAAAAAACGTAAGTTTCTTCAATAACTAATTGTTGATTTGTGTTCAGCATATACATTTGCACAGACATAATGCTATTTTTGTTTAAATTTGAAGGGGGAAAAAGCCGTCGGTACCTAAAACGAAAATTTACGAATGTTTCTATTGAACTATTTATGCAGGTAATTTAGTATGAAACCTCTAACTGTTTTTTTTTCTTAGATTTTTCAATATTTGGTTGAATGTTTGATAAGTAAATCTTCTTTTCTTCTTAAGTTAAGCATAGTCTTTCTCGCTTATTATTTTTTGCCAAGTGGTAGTCCATGATTAGCCTATGTCCTGAAGGGACACGGCACATGAACAAGAAGGTCAGTGGTTCTTTTTTAAGCAACGACATCCCCTAGGAAGAAATGAAAATATCACTTAACACTTAGCAAAGTTTTAAAGGGCGTACATTTAAATGTTAAACATTAAAACCATAGATTTAAATTTGAACTGATTTTATGTCAATGTTTCTATTGATAATTTGTACTCAGAGTTGGTAGTCATATTATAAAGGTGTGGAAGAGTCCATTTGTAGGTACGTTCCCACAATATAATCTTAATATCGTTTCCACGGCAGTTAATGTTCATATATTGAGTGATTTTAAAGAGAGAGAACGTCCATAAAACGAGTGAATTAGTGTGAGAGAATGAGTGTAAAATAAGGAAAAAAAAGAGAGAGAGAGAGAGGTAAAGAGGGAAAAAGAGAGAAAAAAAGGAGAGAGATATAGTCTTTTATTTCTATGTGAAGTATAGGGCCAGGTGTTAGTATATTCGTTTCAAATGTTATGAATCCAGTTATTAATCTCCTAGACTGGTTTGCAGTCAAGACTCAAAAGCCCATTCAAATCTGCTGTTTAACCCATAGCTAAGCCTAGAAGAAATAGATTTATTCATACATTTCCGAGGTATAGGTTCGCGAAAGTGATAACCCATTTCTCGCGTTTACAATAAGCGCACATTTACCTTCAGTTAAGTGTCATACGTGAAACATGCTTGAAAGAGTCATGACTGACTGGGCAGAAGATTATCCCGCAGTAGGTTGACATTGCTTTCTGCGGTAGACTGGTTACCAGCCAAGGCTACAGAACCCAATCTGTCCAGTTATTTAACCTATAACTGGAAGGAAGACGGATTAATAGCTTTCCCAAGGGTATTTGTGTGTAAGTGAATGGGAATGGATTCAGCTGGAATTCAAACTCGGCTCCCCGAGTTCTCGTTCTGAGCCGATATTCATTGCACCACAACGCACATCTACCTTACAAATCAGAATGTCTTTCTCATTTATTCTTAAAAATTTCATGCATCTCATTAAAATATCTAAGAAGGAAGTAAAAAAAAATATTTTTAAAAATTATTCTTTCTTCGAGAAAGCGTTTTCACAATTTAAGTTTCTCGAAACTTACAACAATATAAATGCTTCCTCACAAACATCAGAAAACTATTCAACAATCAATTGAGTTCTTTCGGTGACTGGCGTGTGTATCAGTCAGTTAAGTACCATACGTGATACACGCTTTGGGCGATCATGTCTCTTTCGAGACATGACTGACTGGGCAGAAGATTATCCCGCAGTAGATTGCTATTGCTTTCTGCGGTGGCCAGCCAAGGCTATAGAACCCAATCTGTCCTATTATTTGACTCATACCTAGAGGGGGAAGAGATAGATTATATTACATTATTATATTTAGTATTAGTGGGGGATCAGAATATTACTTTAGAACAATAGAAAACCGATCCCCCACTTTATGCCCAGTACAATTTTAATTATTTTCCAACTATTATATTCGGTCAGTGAGTTAAGTGCCATATGTGATACACGCTTTGGCGATCATGTCTCGAAAGAGACATGACTGACTGGGCAGAAGGTGGTTGCCATTGCTTTCTGCGGTAAACTGGTTGCCAGCCTAGGCTATAGAAGCCAATCTGTAAGTTTTTTGCGCGTAAGTGAATGCAAGGAATTCAAGTGGAATTCGAACTCGGCATATCTTATGGATTAGGGTTTAGCGACGCCAGCTGACACTGAATCGGTCGAGTTTCGATCCCGGCTAGAAGCAAGTCGATGTCTATGTCTAGTCACATTGATGAGCTGTGATACAGCGAAGCAGGCTTGTATGTGGATGACGAATATATACATATATATATATATATATATATACACACACACACACATATATATATACATATATATATATGTACAAAGTGTAATGGGTAATTTATCGTCATTTTATATTTTTAATTTCAAGCATACGCGTTTTCCCTTTGTACTTTATCAACTGCACAGTATAGTAGGGTCAGCTGGGCACCATCTATGAGATAAAGAGTACCATAATGCACTTTATTCAGCCATAAATTTGGAAACGGCATGTTCTACTGCTTGGCATTCGAGAGGGAAGCCAATAGTAACATTTCAGAGTGTTTAGGTGACAACTTAAGGAGAGTGCAGAGGATTCGAAAAGAATTGGATGATACAGTCAGCATCACGGTATTTGGGGTGATCATTAGTGATAGCGTAGTTATGTCTCTATTCAAATTTCCATAGCGCTTTAGACACAACACAGGGGCCAACGTCAAGTGCCTTGGTAGTGCTGACCTGGGTCAAGAAGGTGGCTGCTGGAGGTTTCCTATGTCTAGCAACAGGAATCTGCACCATGCCATGCAAGGAGAAGAAATTAGTCGCAGCTGTCAGACAATTTCTACGACCTCATTATACCTTACACCTTGCCACCATACTCCCCACAGACTGCAACCCCCTTGACTATTATGTGTAAGACGCAGTTGAGCAAGAGACCAACAAATCTCCTTGTAACACCAAAGATAAACTGAAGACAAGAATTACGATAGCATCAACAAGGAGACCCATCGGAAGAGTTACAGGAGATTCCAAAGTGGACTGAAGGCTGTGGTTGAAGCCAATGGCGATTTTATTTCACAAATTGACTCTTCAGTATTTCAAAACGTTTTTCTGTAATGTTCGTAAATATATCTGTTAGAATAAGATATCAGTGTTATTTTCATTTTGCCATAATTTAGACGCCAATTTATTCATCGCACGAAATATTTACATATTTACCCATATATATATATATATATATATATATATATATATATATATATATATATATATATCAGAGAAATAGTGCTAGTGTTAATAAAACAGTGCTCGATGTATAAAAAACTGATATATTATTAAATATATACTAATAACCATATATATTATTCCTCAACGGTAGCATGACTCAGAGTTACATGTACAACGCAATCTTCATGCACTGAGTATCGACTGACCTTTACGTAATTACAATTTTAATAAAAATTTCCAGTTATCGCAATGTTAGTGCAGTTATATTTTTATACTAAAAGTGAATTATTTTCAGTTTAAAAAAACATATCCGGCACTTAAGATAAACGGAATTTGTAAATATATATATATATATATACTAATTTATCTCTCTCATCAAATTCCATATATATATATATATATATATATATATTAACTTTTTGGTTATATAAATTTTCATAATAATTTTTTCCTAATTTCTTCACTTGCATATTTATTTTTTCAATTTACATTAATCATTTTTGCAAATTCCCTTTAACCCCTTCTTTGCACGGAATATTTTGCCGTTCTTTTCAAATCAATTTTCGTTTTCTCGCTCTCAGTCGCCATATTTTTTCCCCACGAGAGTTTGAAATATTCTGCGCTGAAGGCGGTTCCTTATCCACTGCTGTACGCATAATGCTTCGCGCCAATGTTAATATTTTAGATGCAACTTTAGAAAAAAAAAAAGCGCTCAGACGCCATATAACTTTTAGGTTGTTCTTGACATTTTAAATACATTCATCCGTTAAAATCCTCACCACTCCACACCAATTAACACACACATATAAAACGCTCACACATATACACACACACTATATATATATATATATATATATATATATATATATATATATATATATATGCATAGAAGCAGAGTGAAAGAAAGAAAGGAATCTAAAATTATCAAACATAACAGATGCATTTAAAGTAAAAAATTAAAAGTGAACAGCCTGTTTATATATATATATATATATATATATATATATATAAACAAAACAGGCTAAGGAAGTCAGGCTCGTATATATATATATATATATATATATATATATATATATAAGCACAAGATATATGTGAAGCACTTATCAAGAATGTGGAAAAATAATATAAAATATTAATTGTAAAAATAAAAGCGACTACAAAATTTCGAAGACTTAATAATAAAAACTTTTAGAATTAATAAAATATAATTCAATTTAGAGAAAAGCTATTCAAGATATATCAAAACTAAAAAAAAAAAGGAAAACAAATGAGAAGAGGAGATGGCGAATGCGAAATATTCGCAAATGAACCGACAAGACTAGAAAATCGTCAAAGAAGCACAACGCTTGTTTGCAGACCCATCATGTTATAATTTTCATTGTTATCTCCGTCATTACGAACTCTCTTTATCATGCTATATTTTCCTTGATCAAATTTTCTCGAGTAAACAGGCCGGCAATTGGAATAAATACAGCTTAAAATAAACGTCTACTTAAATACGGGCATCCACTAAGAATAACATTTGCATTAATAAAATTATGTCGTATTAAAAACTAAAATCCATTATATATATATATATATATATATATATTTAGTATATCGAGGCAGCAAGTAATGTCATCAATACTATATATATATATATATATATATATATATATATATATGTAAACATGTTACGGAAATTAACGAATTTTAACGAAACTTGGTTATAAGCATCCGACAATTTGCAATGAATTATTCTGAACATTATTTAATGTTCAAAATAATTCATTACATATATATATATGTGTGTGTGTGTGTGTGGGTATGTATATATATATATATATATATATATATATATAGTGTATCGAGACAGCAAGTAATTTTCTAAACATATGCTGTTAAATATAAGAGACAATGAATGTCTATTATGTTTAATCATGAGCCGTTTTAAACGTCGTATTTTGGCTTTAATTTTAGTTGAAAATAAAGACAAAATTCTCAAAAGTAGATAGACTGAACTATTGCCCGGTTCACACTCCACCACGTCTATTGAACAGGTGTAGAGACTCATTCCCTTGTTCCCTGTTTAGGATGTGGTTTCCGGCTTTCTCTTTTCCAATCTATTCACTCTTACGTAGCCCCCTGCACACCAGTGGCCTTACCGCCTTGCATGGGGTGCTGTGATTAAAAAAAAAAAATAATACGCGAAAGATCATCCGTGAATATGAACAGATTTTATTAAAATTAAGCAGACATAATGTTTGCAATTTATTTAATCTGACATGTCTAATAGAAAATTTGCTGCATAAATACACAAATTTTAATATATATATATATATATATATATATATATATATATATATAATAATATTTATTAATAAATTATAACATTGATATGTTATAATATTACTACAAAAGTAGCTATTTTGTTTCGACACTTTTTGTGTCTTTTCAAGTGATGTTGTTATTTCGAAATGAATGGCTTTAAAAGGTTAAGAACAAGCAAGACCTCTTTCATCAGGGAGGCATTATTGCATGTACAATGTGGACCAATCAGAGTAAAGCAATTTTACTTTGGAGAATATGTGGGAAGACTTAAAATTAATCTTGGTGGGCATTGGTATTAAAATTTTATAAAATTAAGATCAGCATTATTAATTAACTATTATATCTACTATATTTTTGTTGCTAAAAAAAAAAAAAAAAAAAAAAATATATATATATTTTAACAATTTTTAAAAACTATATATATATTTTAACAATTTTGTACATTTAGAAAATTATTCATATTTTAGACGGAGGAGAGAAAAAGAACGCATACATGAATAAACTTACAAACATTCACATATGGAGAAATATTCACAAACATTAGTGAGAAAAAACATATACATAGTAATACACCCATGTATATATACATACACAAATTTCGAGATTTAGTCTTTATCGAGATGTCAATTTGTCTGTTAACTTTTAGGCAGACTAAATTGCTACATATTGGATACAGTCACGGCGGATTCATAAAATCACTGGCCTCATATGAATGGGGTCAGGATAGACATAATCATATTTCAATGCATGAACACATAAGCGGCAATAAATATATACCTACGCAAAAACATAAAACAAACTTAAATGCGTATGCATGTGCAAAACGTCATACATATATATATATATATATATATAGAGAGAGAGAGAGAGAGAGAGTTCAATACTGTTCATATGAAGTTATGACTGTAAGCCTCGGTTGTTTAGCTTCACGTGTGCGTGTGTCTCTGCGCATGTCAATGGTTGTATATATGTAAAATTATGTCTGTGTATGCGTAAGAGGCGTCATGACAAAAATACATATTCCCACCAAAGTCAATTCCACCTTCAACAAAAGTTCATCAATATACGTATCTCCGTATACATCCAGTATTTTGAAATAAAATTAAAACAGTTAGTTAGACGATCAAAAAAGCATGAAACTTAAGAAATCTATCTATCTATCTATCTATCTATCTATCTATCTATCTATCTATCTATCTATCTATCTATCTACCTATCTATCTATCTGTCTGTCCATACATACGTACAGATATAAATATATATACACACTTACAAATATATACAGAAATATACATAAATATAAATACATACACAGAAATATACACAAATATATATATATATACATACATATGCATATACACATACACACACACACATACAAATATATATATATATATATATATATATATATATATTCACGTTGAATACACCGGTTCCCGCTCGATTACCAAAGTTAAGCAACGTTGAGCCTGGTCAGTACTTAGATGGGTGACCGCTTGGGAATACCAGGTGCTGTAAGCGTTATTGACGGATGGGCGTTGTGGTGCGGTGGGTGTCGCCTGGGAGGGCGAAATCCGTGAGCCGAGTTCCAATTCCAGTCGAACACTTTACATTCACTTACGCACTGGTAACCTTGGGAAAGGTATTAATCCGTCCCTTCTCTCCAGTTATGGGTTAAATAACTGAGGTCTGTTGTTGATACGATCTGTGGCAGACGTCTGTACCGATTGTTTGTTATCAGCAATTCCAAAAAGTGTGGATTGTGCTACACAAGGCACTTTAAACAATTCTTTGTGTGATAGTCTAACCGAGTTAGACGTTCATACGCCGAAATCGACGGGAGAGTCCATAATATATATATATATATATATATATATATATATATATATATATATATATATATATATGATTTATTTTTCTAGATTTATATCGGCTGAAAATTGTCTATGTTTTTGTGATGTTGGATTATATTGCTTTTTACTACAATCGCTCCGATATGATATTTTATGCATTTGTAATTTGTGTATAATATTTTCTCTTGTGAACTTTTTTAACAGATTATTTTTTAAAAAAGAAATATTTTAAGAATATTTTAAAACTATTTTTGAATAGATTTTTAAAGAAAGCAAAATGTTCAAAGATAATCTTTTGAAAAGATTTCTGATAAAATAGTTTTTATCTTGAAAAAAAAATTTTTTTTGTGTAAATATTTTTGTGACTGTAGTGTACTTTGTCTCCCTTTTTCTTTTTTCTTCCTCTCCCGCCTTTTTGTCTTTTGTAGTCGGTTATGTCTGTGGACTTAAATACCTATTTCTATCTTTCTTTTTTGATTTTAAGTGAGTATATATTTTATACCTTTTTATATATTTGTCTGATTTAGTTTATAAAACCCGTTTGTGTCCCTTTATTTGCGTCCGTCTATTGTTTTTTGTGTGTATATGTATGTATGTATTTTCATTTTCACGTAAGTTTTGCTTTTTGTATGTGTGATTCAAAGTATATATTCCATTGTCTGTATTGTGTGTTATGCGTGATCTGATGTATATATTCTAAATTTGTTTTCGGTTTAAATAATACAAGCTTCACTTCTGTTAAAACGTTTTCATTTAATATTCTGAGTGTATCTATTTCTTTTTTAACGGTCTGAATGAGACAATGTAATATTATATTGTCGAAATAAATCTTGATTGATAACCGTTTATAAAAATGTGGAACTTTCATCTCAATATCTCTCTCTCTCTCTCTGTCTCTCTCTCTGTCTGTCTGTCTGTCTGTCTGTCTCTCTCTCTCTATATATATATATATATTTATATATATACAGAGTATCGAGGTAGCAGATAATTTTCTGAACACATACTGTTAAATATAACAAGCAATGAATGTCTATTATGATTAATCATGAGCCGTTGTAAACATTGTATTTTGGTTTTAATTTCATTTGAAAATAAAGACAAAAATTATCCAACATTTGGATATTTTTTTATTATGTTGGTAAATGTCTTTATGTTAACAGCCCTGTAACCACTCTGAAGATGGCTTATGTTAGCCGAAAGCTTAGAACCAACATAATAAAAAATATCCAAATGTTGGACAATTTTTGCCTTTATTTTCACCTGAAATTAAAGCCAAAATACGATGTTTCGAGCTGCTCATGAGTAAGCATAATAGACATTCATTGTCTGTTATATTTAACAATATATATATATATATATATATATATATATATATATATATATATATATATAATCAGATATTGGCCAGAATTAAATTAGACCAGTATACAGTTGTAGGAAAAAACGCTCAATACATATATAATGTACATTTTTTAAACATTTTCGTTTATAAGTTCGTTAATTACGCAACCTTGGTTTCAACATTTCGCTATCTTCAGGCCTTTTATATCAACTGATTCTCCAGCGATTATTTCCAAATGTACAACAGTTGTTTTCAGAACACACGACTGGAATTTTAGAATAATTGAAATCTAAAATTTTAAATTTTAAAATTCCAAAATAAGAGAGGAGAATTCTAAAGAATTGTAAACAATTTCATCCCGGTTCGTATGATGCTAAAATATGTTTGATGTTTTTACATTCGAACATTATTTAGGATTTTTCCTTTAGTAATTTTTCCATTTTTTTTTTTAATTATTATGGCTAACTTTTCTTCTTGGCACAGTTTGCAGACATCACTGTCGTTGTAAGGTTTGACTTTTTTTTTATATGTTTTTTTATATGTTCCACTTTATATCAGAGTCCTCCCTTAAGGCCCATTTTAATATACACAAAGACCTATCAACGCATATCCGCAATGAATTCAGAGATGATCACACAATGTACTCATGTAATTGCTCTTCATAATGTGTCTTATACAATTCAACTGCCTCATTCTGATTGTAAGTATAACTTTCAATGTTGATTAAGTCGTTAAACTCTTACAAGATGACTGCAAATGATATTTCACAAACACCTGGATATATTCAGACATTGACGACTCACTAACCATTAGACGCGACACAAATCTCTGGTGACGTTATTAAATTTTTGTTTATTTACGCCATATTATTTGCTTATTTACCCTTCTCCCCCACTTAAGAGAGATGTGACACGAGGTCTTTTTTAACGTGGGGAACCTGAGCGCGTACACCCAGGTACTGGTCAAATATTACCTATCCACCGTGGTGGACAGGTTCAAAACCGGTCATAACTGGTCTTAATTGGGTAGTGAGTTAAATCATTAGGCGGATGCTCCACACTTTCGATCTTGTGCCAGATCTAAGCTCCTCCTAGAAAATCGTCTGAGCATTTCGACATGGCTTAATGGTTAGCAAACGTGTCTCACTAAACTGAGTAGTGAGTTCAATTATTAATGGGTGTTCCATTTCCTTAGTGGCCCTTAACACGTTTTTTTCTTGTTACCCCACCAAAACCCTGCTCTGTCTTCCATGTGCTCAAGCTCATCAAGTATGTCACGCTTTGCTTTCCCCTGTCTCTCTTTCTCTCTTTCTGG
>JBBBDQ010001936.1:0-42500 GCA_037127315.1 Ascarosepion bandense | reverse complement strand
ATTTCCTTCTTTCGCAATTTCATTTTTTTTCACATCTTTTTTCTTTCACGATTTTTCTTTTACAATTTATTTCTCTCAAAATTTCTTTCGCAATCTCTTTGTTTCACATTTTCTTTCAGTTTCTTGTTAATTTTTTGTTTCTTTCTTTCACAATTTCTTTCGTTCAGTTTTTATCACATTTTCTTTATTTCACAATTTTTCTTTTTTCACATCTTCATTCCTTCAAAAATTTTTCTATCAACATTTATATCTTCCAAACTTTCTTTCTTGCAAAGTTTTTGTATTTCTTTCTATCAAATTTTCTTTCTTTCTTTCTCAATTTATTTCACAATTTCTTTCATAGTTTTCTTTTTCACAATTCCTGTCTTTCTTGCACAATTTCTTTCGTTCCTTTCTTTCCTTCATATTTTCTTTCATAATTTCTTCCTTTCTTTTACAATTTATTTTAATGGCCTTACATTTAAATACGTACACACATAGATAGATAGATAGATA
Organism: Ascarosepion bandense; assembly: GCA_037127315.1. Taxonomy (NCBI): domain Eukaryota; kingdom Metazoa; phylum Mollusca; class Cephalopoda; order Sepiida; family Sepiidae; genus Ascarosepion; species Ascarosepion bandense. Next base: position 42,005 of record JBBBDQ010001936.1, on the reverse strand, counting down.
ATGAACAGACTGAGATAGATAGATAGATAGATAAAGAACAGACTGAGATAGATAGATAGATAAAGAACAGACTGAGATAGATAGATAGATAGATAAAGAACAGACTGAGATAGATAGATAGATAGATAAAGAACAGACTGAGATAGATAGATAGATAGATAAAGAACAGACTGAGATAGATAGATAGATAGATAAAGAACAGACTGAGATAGATAGATAGATAGATAAAGAACAGACTGAGCTAGATAGATAGATAGATAAAGAACAGACTGAGCTAGATAGATAGATAGATAGATAAAGAACAGACTGAGCTAGATAGATAGATAGATAGATAAAGAACAGACTGAGCTAGATAGATAGATAGATAGATAAAGAACAGACTGAGCTAGATAGATAGATAGATAGATAAAGAACAGACTGAGCTAGATAGATAGATAGATAGATAAAGAACAGACTGAGCTAGATAGATAGATAGATAGATAAAGAACAGACTGAGCTAGATAGATAGATAGATAGATAAAGAACAGACTGAGCTAGATAGATAGATAGATAGATAAAGAACAGACTGAGCTAGATAGATAGATAGATAGATAAAGAACAGACTGAGCTAGATAGATAGATAGATAGATAAAGAACAGACTGAGCTAGATAGATAGATAGATAGATAAAGAACAGACTGAGCTAGATAGATAGATAGATAGATAGATAAAGAACAGACTGAGCTAGATAGATAGATAGATAGATAAAGAACAGACTGAGCTAGATAGATAGATAGATAGATAAAGAACAGACTGAGCTAGATAGATAGATAGATAGATAAAGAACAGACTGAGCTAGATAGATAGATAGATCGATAAAGAACAGACTGAGCTAGATAGATCGATAAAGAACAGACTGAGCTAGATAGATCGATAAAGAACAGACTGAGCTAGATAGATAGATAAAGAACAGACTGAGCTAGATAGATAGATAAAGAACAGACTGAGATAGATAGATAGATAAAGAACAGACTGAGATAGATAGATATAGATAAAGAACAGACTGAGATAGATAGATAAAGAACAGACTGAGATAGATAGATAAAGAACAGACTGAGATAGATAGATAGATAAAGAACAGACTGAGATAGATAGATAGATAAAGAACAGACTGAGCTAGATAGATAGATAAAGAACAGACTGAGCTAGATAGATAGATAAAGAACAGACTGAGCTAGATAGATAGATAAAGAACAGACTGAGCTAGATAGATAGATAAAGAAAAGACTGAGCTAGATAGATAGATAAAGAACAGACTGAGCTAGATAGGTAGATAAAGAACAGACTGAGCTAGATAGATAGATAAAGAACAGACTGAGCTAGATAGATAGATAAAGAACAGACTGAGCTAGATAGATAGATAAAGAACAGACTGAGCTAGATAGATAGATAAAGAAACAGACTGAGCTAGATAGATAGATAAAGAACAGACTGAGCTAGATAGATAGATAAAGAAACAGACTGAGCTAGATAGATAGATAAAGAAACAGACTGAGCTAGATAGATAGATAAAGAACAGACTGAGCTAGATAGATAGATAAAGAACAGACTGAGCTAGATAGATAGATAAAGAAACAGACTGAGCTAGATAGATAGATAAAGAACAGACTGAGCTAGATAGATAGATAAAGAAACAGACTGAGCTAGATAGATAGATAAAGAACAGACTGAGTTAGATAGATAGATAAAGAACAGACTGAGCTAGATAGATAGATAAAGAACAGACTGAGCTAGATAGATAGATAAAGAAACAGACTGAGCTAGATAGATAGATAAAGAACAGACTGAGCTAGATAGATAGATAAAGAAACAGACTGGATGATAGATAGATAAAGAATAGACTGAGCTAGATAGATAGATAAAGAACAGACTGAGCTAGATAGATAGATAAAGAAACAGACTGAGATAGATAGATAGATAAAGAACAGACTGAGATAGATAGATAGATAAAGAATGACTGAGCTAGATAGATAGATAAAGAAACAGACTGAGCTAGATAGATAGATAAAGAACAGACTGAGCTAGATAGATAGATAAAGAACAGACTGAGCTAGATAGATAGATAAAGAACAGACTGAGCTAGATAGATAGATAAAGAACAGACTGAGCTAGATAGATAGATAAAGAACAGACTGAGCTAGATAGATAGATAAAGAATGAATGAGCTAGATAGATAGATAAAGAACAGACTGAGCTAGATAGATAGATAAAGAACAGACTGAGCTAGATAGATAGATAAAGAACAGACTGAGCTAGATAGATAGATAAAGAACAGACTGAGCTAGATAGATAGATAAAGAACAGACTGAGCTAGATAGATAGATAAAGAACAGACTGAGCTAGATAGATAGATAAAGAACAGACTGAGATAGATAGATAGATAAAGAACAGACTGAGATAGATAGATAGATAAAGAACAGACTGAGATAGATAGATAGATAAAGAACAGACTGAGATAGATAGATAGATAAAGAACAGACTGAGATAGATAGATAGATAAAGAAACAGACGGAGAGTAGATAGATAGATAAAGAACAGACTGAGATAGATAGATAGATAAAGAACAGACTGAGATAGATAGATAGATAAAGAACAGACTGAGATAGATAGATAGATAAAGAATGGATCAGATAGATAGATAGATAAAGAACAGACTGAGATAGATAGATAGATAAAGAAACAGACTGAGATAGATAGATAGATAAAGAAACAGACTGAGATAGATAGATAGATAAAGAACAGATTGAGATAGATAGATAGATAAAGAACAGACTGAGATAGATAGATAGATAAAGAAATAGATCGAGATAGATAGATAGATAAAGAACAGACTGAGATAGATAGATAGATAAAGAACAGACTGAGATAGATAGATAGATAAAGAACAGACTGAGATAGATAGATAGATAAAGAACAGACCGAGATAGATAGATAGATAAAGAACAGACTGAGATAGATAGATAGATAAAGAACAGACTGAGATAGATAGATAGATAAAGAACAGACTGAGATAGATAGATAGATAAAGAACAGACTGAGATAGATAGATAGATAAAGAACAGACTGAGATAGATAGATAGATAAAGAAATAGACTGAGATAGATAGATAGATAAAGAACAGACTGAGATAGATAGATAGATAAAGAACAGACTGAGATAGATAGATAGATAAAGAACAGACTGAGATAGATAGATAGATAAAGAACAGACTGAGATAGATAGATAGATAAAGAACAGACTGAGATAGATAGATAGATAAAGAACAGACTGAGATAGATAGATAGATAAAGAAACAGACTGAGATAGATAGATAGATAAAGAACAGACTGAGATAGATAGATAGATAAAGAACAGACTGAGATAGATAGATAGATAAAGAACAGACTGAGATAGATAGATAGATAAAGAACAGACTGAGATAGATAGATAGATAAAGAACAGACTGAGATAGATAGATAGATAAAGAACAGACTGATAGATAGATAGATAAAGAACAGACTGATAGATAGATAGATAGATAAAGAAACAGACTGAGATAGATAGATAGATAAAGAACAGACTGAGATAGATAGATAAAGAACAGACGGAGATAGATAGATAAATGAACAGACTGAGAAGATAGATAGATAATGAACAGACTGAGATAGATAGATAGATAAAGAACAGACTGAGATAGATAGATAGATAAAGAACAGACTGAGATAGATAGATAAAGAACAGACTGAGATAGATAGATAGATAAAGAACAGACTGAGATAGATAGATAGATAAAGAACAGACTGAGCTAGATAGATAGATAAAGAACAGACTGAGCTAGATAGATAGATAAAGAACAGACTGAGCTAGATAGATAGATAAAGAACAGACTGAGCTAGATAGATAGATAAAGAACAGACTGAGCTAGCTAGATAGATAAAGAACAGACTGAGCTAGCTAGATAGATAAAGAACAGACTGAGCTAGCTAGATAGATAAAGAACAGACTGAGCTAGCTAGATAGATAAAGAAATAGACTGAGCTAGCTAGATAGATAAAGAACAGACTGAGCTAGCTAGATAGACAGACAGATTGAGCGAGATAGATAGATAAAGAACAGACTGAGCTAGATAGATAGATAAAGAACAGACTGAGCTAGATAGATAGATACATAGACTGAGCTAGATAGATAGATAAAGAATACCTAGCTAGATAGATAGATAAAGAACAGACTGAGCTAGATAGATAGATAAAGAACAGACTGAGCTAGATAGATAGATAAAGAACAGACTGAGCTAGATAGATAGATAAAGAACAGACTGAGCTAGATAGATAGATAAAGAACAGACTGAGCTAGATAGATAGATAAAGAAACAGACTGAGCTAGATAGATAGATAAAGAACAGACTGAGCGAGATAGATAGATAAAGAACAGACTGAGCTAGATAGATAGATAAAGAACAGACTGAGCTAGATAGATAGATAAAGAACAGACTGAGCTAGATAGATAGATAAAGAACAGACTGAGCTAGATAGATAGATAAAGAACAGACTGAGCTAGATAGATAGATAAAGAACAGACTGAGCTAGATAGATAGATAAAGAACAGACTGAGCTAGATAGATAGATAAAGAACAGAGACTGAGTTAATAGATAGATAAAGAACAGACTGAGCTAGATAGATAGATAAAGAACAGACTGAGCTAGATAGATAGATAAAAGAACAGACTGAGCTAGATAGATAGATAAAGAAATAGACTGAGCTAGATAGATAGATAAAGACAGACTGAGCTAGATAGATAGATAAAGAACAGACTGAGCTAGATAGATAGATAAAGAACAGACTTGTTTAGATAGATAGATAAAGAAACAGACTGAGTGTTTAGATAGATAGATAAAGAACAGACTGAGCTAGATAGATAGATAAAGAACAGACTGAGCTAGATAGATAGATAAAGAATAGACTGAGCTAGATAGATAGATAAAGAAACAGACTGAGCTAGATAGATAAATAAAGGAATGACTGAATGGATAGATAGATAAAGAACAGACTGAGCTAGATAGATAGATAAAGAACAGACTGAGCTAGATAGATAGATAAAGAACAGACTGAGCTAGATAGATAGATAAAGAACAGACTGAGCTAGATAGATAGATAAAGAACAGACTGAGCTAGATAGATAGATAAAGAACAGACTGAGCTAGATAGATAGATAAAGAACAGACTGAGCTAGATAGATAGATAAAGAACAGACTGAGCTAGATAGATAGATAAAGAACAGACTGATCTAGATAGATAGATAAAGACAGACTGAGCTAGATAGATAGATAAGAGACAGACTGAGCTAGATAGATAGATAAAGAACAGACTGAGCTAGATAGATAGATAAAGAACAGACTGAGCTAGATAGATAGATAAAGAACAGACTGAGCTAGATAGATAGATAAAGAACAGACTGAGCTAGATAGATAGATAAAGAACAGACTGAGCTAGATAGATAGATAAAAGACAGACTGAGCTAGATAGATAGATAAAGAACAGACTGAGCTAGATAGATAGATAAAGAACAGACTGAGCTAGATAGATAGATAAAGAACAGACGAGCTAGATAGATAGATAAAGAACAGACTGAGCTAGATAGATAGATAAAGAACAGACTGAGCTAGATAGATAGATAAAGAACAGACTGAGCTAGATAGATAGATAAAGAACAGACTGAGCTAGATAGATAGATAAAGATAGATAGATAGATAGATAGATAAAGAACAGACTGAGCTAGATAGATAGATAAAGAACAGACTGAGCTAGATAGATAGATAAAGAACAGACTGAGCTAGATAGATAGATAAAGAAACAGACTGACTAGATAGATAGATAAAAAGACAGACTGAGCTAGATAGATAGATAAAAGACAGACTGAGCTAGATAGATAGATAAAGAACAGACTGAGCTAGATAGATAGATAAAGAACAGACTGAGCTAGATAGATAGATAAAAGAACAGACTGAGCTAGATAGATAGATAAAGAACAGACTGAGCTAGATAGATAGATAAAGAACAAGGAGTGAGCTAGATAGATAGATAAAGAACAGACTGAGCTAGATAGATAGATAAAGACAGACTGAGCTAGATAGATAGATAAAGAACAGACTGAGCTAGATAGATAGATAAACAGACTGAGCTAGATAGATAGATAAAGAACAGATAGATAGATAGATAGATAAAGACAGATAGATAGATAGATAGATAAAGAACAGACTGAGCTAGATAGATAGATAAGACAGACTGAGCTAGATAGATAGATAAAGAACAGACTGAGCTAGATAGATAGATAAAGAACAGACTGATAGATAGATAGATAAAGACAGACTGAGCTAGATAGATAGATAAAGAACAGACTGAGCTAGATAGATAGATAAAAGAACAGACTGAGCTAGATAGATAGATAAAGACAGACTGAGCTAGATAGATAGATGATAAAGAACAGACTGAGCTAGATAGATAGATGAACAGACTGAGCTAGATAGATAGATAAAGAACAGACTGAGCTAGATAGATAGATAAAACGAATGAGCTAGATAGATAGATAAAGAACAGACTGAGCTAGATAGATAAAAGACAGACTGAGCTAGATAGATAGATAAAGAACAGACTGAGCTAGATAGATAGATAAAGAACAGACTGAGCTAGATAGATAGATAAAGAACAGACTGAGCTAGATAGATAGATAAAGAACAGACTGAGCTAGATAGATAGATAAAGAACAGACAGATAGATAGATAGATAAAGAACAGGCTAGCGACTAGATAGATAGATAAAACAGACAGAGCTAGATAGATAGATAAAGAATGAATGAGCTAGATAGATAGATAAAGAACAGACTGAGCTAGATAGATAGATAAAGAACGAACTAAGATAGATAGATAGATAAAGAACAGACTGAGCTAGATAGATAGATAAAGAACAGACTGAGCTAGATAGATAGATAAAGAACAGACTGAGCTAGATAGATAAAGAACAGACTGATAGATAGATAAAGAACAGACTGAGATAGATAGATAGATAAAGACAGATGAATGAATGAATGAAACAGACAGATAGATAGATAAAGAACAGACTGAGATAGATAGATAAAGAACAGACTGAGATAGATAGATAAAGACAGACTGAGATAGATAGATAAAGAACAGACTGAGATAGATAGATAAAGACAGACACAGATAGATAGATAAAGAGACAGACTGAGATAGATAGATAAAAGACAGACTGAGATAGATAGATAGATAGATAGATAGATAGATAGATAAAGAACAGACTGAGATAGATAGATAGATAAAGAACAGACTGAGATAGATAGATAGATAGAGAACAGACTGAGATAGATAGATAGATAAAGAACAGACTGAGATAGATAGATAGATAAAGAACAGACTGAGATAGATAGATGAATGAAACAGACTGAGATAGATAGATAGATAAAGAACAGACTGAGATAGATAGATAGATAAAGAACAGACTGAGATAGATAGATAGATAAAGAACAGACTGAGATAGATAGATAGATAAAGAACAGACTGAATAGATAGATAGATAAAAACAGACAGAGATAGATAGATAGATAAAGAACAGACTGAGATAGATAGATAGATAAAGAACAGACTGAGATAGATAGATAGATAAAGACAGACTGAGATAGATAGATAGATAAAGAACAGACTGAGATAGATAGATAGATAAAGACAGACTGAGATAGATAGATAAAGACAGACTGAGATAGATAGATAGATAAAGACAGACTGAGATAGATAGATAGATAAAGACAGACTGAGATAGATAGATAGATAAAGAACAGACTGATAGATAGATGAATGAAACAGACTGAGATAGATAGATAGATAAAGAACAGACTGAGATAGATAGATAGATAAAGACAGACTGAGATAGATAGATAAAGAACAGACTGAGATAGATAGATAGATAAAGACAGACTGAGATAGATAGATAGATAAAGACAGACTGAGATAGATAGATAGATAAAGAACAGACTGAGATAGATAGATAGATAAAGAACAGACTGAGATAGATAGATGAATAAAGAACAGACAGATAGATAGATAGATAAAGAACAGACTGGGATAGATAGATAGATAAAGAACAGACTGAGATAGATAGATAGATAAAGAACAGACTGAGATAGATAGATAGATAAAGAACAGACTGAGATAGATAGATAGATAAAGAACAGACTGAGATAGATAGATAGATAGGAAGAACAGACTGAGATAGATAGATAGATAGAGTGAGTGAGATAGATAGATAGATAAAGAACAGACTGAGATAGATAGATAAAGACAGACTGAGATAGATAGATAGATAAAGACAGACTGAGATAGATAGATAGATAGATAGATAGATAGATAAAGAACAGACTGAGATAGATAGATAGATAAAGACAGACTGAGATATAGATAGAGAGATAAAGAACAGACTGAGATAGATAGAGAGATAAAGAACAGACTGAGATAGATAGAGAGATAAAGACAGACAGACAGAGATGAATGAGAATGAAACAGACTGAGATGATAGATAGATAGATGAAACAGACTGGGAGATAGATAGATAGATAAAAGACAGACTGAGATAGATAGATAAAGAACAGACAGATAGATAGATAGATAGATAGATAGATAGATAATGAACAGACTGAGATAGATAGATAATGAACAGACTGAGATAGACAGATTGATAGATAGATAATGAACAGACTGAGATAGACAGATTGATAGATAGATAATGAACAGACTGAGATAGACAGATTGATAGATAGATAATGAACAGACTGAGATAGACAGATTGATAGATCGATAATGAACAGACTGAGATAGACAGATTGATAGATAGATAATGAACAGATTGAGATAGACAGATTGATAGATAGATAATGAACAGACAGATAGACAGATTGATAGATAGATAATGAACAGACAGACAGATTGATAGATAGATAATGAACAGATAGATAGACAGATTGATAGATAGATAGATAGATAGATAGACAGATTGATAGATAGATAATGAACAGACTGAGATAGACAGATTGATAGATAGATAATGAACAGACTGAGATAGACAGATTGATAGATAGATAATGAACAGACTGAGATAGACAGATTGATAGATAGATAATGAACAGACTGAGATAGACAGATTGATAGATAGATAATGAACAGACAGACAGACAGATTGATAGATAGATAATGAACAGACTGAGATAGACAGATTGATAGATAGATAATGAACAGACTGAGATAGACAGATTGATAGATAGATGAACAGACTGAGATAGACAGATTGATAGATAGATAATGAACAGACTGAGATAGACAGATTGATAGATAGATAATGAACAGACTGAGATAGACAGATTGATAGATAGATAATGAACAGACTGAGATAGACAGATTGATAGATAGATAATGAACAGACTGAGATAGACAGATTGATAGATAGATAATGAACAGACTGAGATAGACAGATTGATAGATAGATAATGAACAGACTGAGATAGACAGATTGATAGATAGATAATGAACAGACAGATAGACAGATTGATAGATAGATAATGGACTGAGATAGACAGATTGATAGATAGATAATGAACGAACTGAGATAGACAGATTGATAGGCTAGATAATGAACAGACTGAGATAGACAGATTGATAGATAGATAATGAACAGACTGAGATAGACAGATATATTTATTTTTATTTACGCATAATTTCTTTTTCATAAAAGAGACTTCTTTCCAGAAAGCTATCAACTCCAATATTTTTTCCTCTCTGAATATCCATACCTGCCTTTAATAAAATTTTACAAAATCCCATTACTTTACTTTTCTTACTCACTATCGATACGTATCATCACCCGTTTCAGATGCCCTCCTCACCTGCATTGTGTCTTCATTTTCCCTTTATTCTCTGTTTGAATACTTCATACAGCTCCGGATGGTTCTTTATGTCTCCCACCTTGAATTCGACCTATTTCCCAATAAACATCATGTCCATAGGTTACTATTTTTCTTCTTGTTTCTTTTTTCTGAAATTTCTCTATGCCTGTACAATAAGTACTTGGGAAATGTTCTAACAGAAGCTGGAAAGTGCGACACTGAGAGCCGAAGGAAAATTGACATGTCCAAGGACGCATTCTAGAAGCTGAGCAGAATATTCAGTCAGTTAAGTGCCATACGTGATACACGCTTGGGCGATCATGTCTCGAAAGAGAAATGACTGACTGGGCAGAAGACAGTAGGTTGCCATTGTTTCTGCGTTAGACTGGTTGCCAGTCAAGGCTATAGAATCCAATCTATCCTGTTATTTAATCTATAACTGGAAGGAAGAGACAGGTTAATACCTTTCCCAAGGGTATTTGCGCGTAAGTGAATGACAGAGTATTAAGAGATAGAAAAATTCGCTAGAAACAAAGAAGAGAGTACTGGATTTCTATGTGATGTCTGTATTTCAATAAAGCAGAGAATGCTGGACAATATCATCGAAGATGATTGAAAAACTTGAAGCAACTGAAATGTTGTTCTACTGAGGGATGTTGCGGATATCATGGATCAAGCATGTGATTAATGACGAGGTTTTAGAAAGGATGGACACGAAAAGGAAATTAATACTTATTATCAGGGAGAGACAACTGAAGTTCTTGGGACATGTGATGAAGAAGGAAGGTTTGGAGAATCGGATACTCACAGGTCAGATAGAGGAAAAAGAGACAAGGGAAAGCTTCTCCTGATCAACTGCTGATGTAACAAATTAAAAGAATATCATTGTGGGGTTTATAAAGTTTCAGATAAGAATGGTGAAGTTGAATATCTCAACAGATTTTGACAAAGTTTGGCACACTTGTATTCTGCCCAAGTTAGGTATTTTTGGAAGAATTTATGAACTGATTCAGTTTTTGCCATCAAATCTTGAAAAGAAGGTTGTCCTGAACGGCCACTCTTCTAGATCTTTCTGCATTACTGCAGGTGTCCCACAGTGTTTTATCCTTATATTTAGTTTATTTGTGACGTTTCTGATAGCATCAATTCTTAACAAGGTGTCAGAAGTTACAACTATTTATTCTTTTTTCTTATTTTTTCTTCCAAAATAAGTCTGACCAGTTAAATTAGATTAAAATGCCCTATAAGCTGCTGTTAACTGTGGTAAAGGAGACAACTTTGGGTGTCAAACTGAAGGCAGTGTAGAGGATTCGGAAAGAGTTGGATGAGTCTAGTGATTGCGATGGTGTTTGGAATGATCATTCCTTTTGGTGGGGTCATACTTCCATTTACCTTCTTACAGGACCGCAGACGCAACACAAAGGCCTACATCAAGTGCCTTGAGAAGGTAGTGCTGCCCTGGGTCAAGAAAGTGGCTGCTGGAAGAACCTATGCCTAGAAGCAGGATTCTGCACCATGCCACTTAGGTAGAAGAACTTAGTCATGGCTGTCAAATAATTTTACTTCAAGGAGACAAACGAAAACTTCTTGAAACGCCAAAAATGATCTGAGGGCAATGATTATGGTTGCACTCACCAACTTAAACAAGGAGACCGTCTAGAAGAGTTGCAGAAGATTCCAATGTCGTCTTGAGTTCACGGATGACGCCAAATACAATTTCATTGAGTAAATTTATTTTTTCCTATTTCAATATACTTTCCTGTAATTTTGGTAAATATATGTTGCAAGGAGATGCCAGTGTTATTTTCATTTTTGGTACTTTAGATGTTAATGAATGTATCGCACCATATATATATATATATATATATATATATATATATATATATATATATATATGCATATTCCATTTTTAAACGAGTTATTTCGCCACCCAGGTTTCTACCATGAGTGGTGTCTTCAGACGTAGAAACCTGGATAGCGAAATAACTCGTTTAAAAATGGAAAATATTCAAAAGTTCTACCATATAATTATATGAAACATTTTTTTAATACAAATGTGTACTGGTCTAACCCTATTAGGACCAAAAACTAAGTATTAAACAATTAATATATTAATATATATATATATATATAGTAGCCTTTCTTTTAAACATCTTTCGTTAAATATGATGAAAAATAATTTTGCATTAAGTTTTTCCAGCGTTCTTATGTTTTTTCCGTTTATTGGGCAGTGAGGGAGTCAAAAATATTGTCCATATCGTTCATTGTCCAAAGCACTTTCAACCACTTCATTGGCCATTTTTAAAGATCTTTATAGTATACTTTCATGTTTTGTCTGTGTAAAAAGTATTATTTGTGAATTCTAGTAGGAGTGGTAATTCCGAACCAGCGTGTGTTTGAGTTGACTCGAATGCAAGTGAGCGGCGACTTTTTACTTTTCAAGACCTTCGGCCCACTACTTACACATTTGAAAAAAGATGAGGCTAATGGTTTAAATTAATAAAATATAAAACTTGTAGATAGACTAAACTATCGTCCGGTTCATGCTCCACCCTCGTCTATTGAACAGGTGAAGAGGCTCATCCCTTTTTCTCTGTTTAGGATGTGGTTTCCGGCTTTCTCTTTCCCAATCTTTTCACTCTTACATAGCCCCTGCACATCAGTGGCATTACCGCCTTGCTCGGGGTGATATGATTAAAAAAAAAAGCTAAAAGATATTCGTAATTCACGAGTTAAATTCGATTCTAATTATATTTGAAGACTTTAAGAAACTAATTAATGGCGGTTTATTACGAAAGGAACGAAAAATTTTATTATATTTTATCATATTTATTGTATCTGTTGTATTTATTGTAAGGACCCTGGTAAAAAAAAGTTTTTTTCACAAAAAAAAGAAAAGAAAAAATATAGAGGTGAAGGAAAAATCTTTTCACTCTTACATAGCCCCTGCACATCAGTGGCATTACCGCCTTGCTCGGGGTGATATGATTTTTAAAAAAAGCTAAAAGATATTCGTAATTCACGAGTTAAATTCGATTCTAATTATATTTGAAGACTTTAAGAAACTAATTAATGGCGGTTTATTACGAAAGGAACGAAAAATTTTATTATATTTTATCATATTTATTGTATACAGTGGATATCGGCTCGGGACGAGAAACCGGGTGAGCCGAGTTCGAATTCCAGCTGAATCCATTGTATTCATTTACGCGCAAATACCCTTGGGAAAGGTATTAATCCGTCTCGTTCCTTCCAGTTATGGGTTAAATAGCAGGACAGATTGGGTTCTATAGCCTTGGTCGGCAACCAGTCTACCGCAGAAAGCAATGGCAACCTACTGCGGGATAATCTTCTGCCCAGTCAGTCATGTCTCTTTCGAGACATGATCGCCCAAGCGTGTATCACGTATGGCATCTAAACTGACTGACTGTATTTATTGTAAGGACCCTGGTAAAAAAAAAAAAAAGAAAAAATATAAAGGTGCAAGAAAAAAATGGGGGGTAAAATTAGTCTAAGTATTCTTACTCGTTAAATGGTAGATACTAAAAGGGAAAAAAAAGGAAGAAGGAATATATAAGGCTGGCATCAGTCATTGGTAGTAGGGTTCAAATTTACTAGTTTCTGTAACCTTCATCCCATGTATTTAAACCAAAAACCGCTATGATTTATTTTTCAACTCGATTGTTAACATTTTTTTTTCTTTTTCCTTTTCTTAGCTTACTTTCCTCACTTTTTACTTTCCCCCTTTTACTTCATCCATTTTCTTTTTATTCTTCTCTCTACCATTTCTTTGAACCAGACAAGGCTAAATGTCAACTTTCAACTCTCGACTCAATTAAGGAGTAGGCGTTTTCAAAAAATCTAAAAATAAAAATAGACATAGATTTCTGTCTGCCTTCTTATTAATCCCACCCCTTTAATTTTCCGTGATGAATTTTTTTTTTAACTTCCGCCGGTAAAATATCTTTGTTCGTTTTGTCATTTGACTTTTTGTAATAAAAATTTGTTGCTGATGATATGAGGAATTTCTCGTAGAAATTTCGCGTAAAAATGACCATACAACGAATTTGAACATCGGAATTTGTTTTAATTTATAATTGGCTCTGTAATTTGAATATAAATTGCATTGAGCCCTCCACCTTGATCAGTTTTAATATTAATGTAATTAATATTAATTATAATCGTGTTTTTGGGATTTATCTACCTGTTTTTCCTTTTGCATCAAAGTTATATGTAATATATATATGTATATATATATATATATTGTTTTAGTGCAAAGAATTTGCTACTTTAACTGAACAGGTTCATGCCGACCTCTGTTCATGCCGACATCTGGGGCGAGATTTTTTATGCTATTGCAAAACAGCAAGAAACCAAACTCCGACGAGTGAAGGCAACATAACGGTAAACTGTCGGAACTTCGAAGTAGGCATGAACCTGCTCAGTTAAAGTGACAAATAATTTGCACTAAAATTCACAGCACTTTACGATAAAAAACCTGCTGACCAAACTTTTATCAGTAAAACTGTTGAAAGAACAACAATCTTGGCGCTAAACATTATCCGTCACTTTTTTTTTTAATCGTGTCACCCCAAGCAAGGCATTCCCCTGCCACTATAGCGCAGGGGTTTACATAGAGCGATTGGATATAGAAAATGTCAGAAGGAGGGTGATAGACGAGTAAGGAGGTACATAGGAAGAGTGTTTGAGAGAATGTGTGCGACTTAGTGTGTTAGGAGGTGTCTATTGACCTTACATTTAAACTCCTGGAGGTTGTAGCCGTCGGGGAAGCAAGTATGAGGAAGGGAATTCCCTAGGCGGGAAGTGCGAGAAAAGAAGCTGTTGGAGTAGAAATTGCGGTTACATTTCATCGGTTTCACTGTAAAAGGGTGGGACCTAGTTGCTAATTTAGTATCTCGTGCAAATTCGAACCTAGGAGGCACCAGTGATCTAAGTTCATCGGAGCAGAAGCCGTGAAAATATTTATAGAAGAGGCACAGGGAAGCCTCGTCACGCCGGTGAGAGAGTGACTGCAGGTGGTCAGCCAGGTCGGTCTCGATCACATTACAGATTCTCCATTGTATTTTGTCAAGAACCCCCAGGAGAATAGCAGGGGCACCCGACCAGATGTGGCAGCAGTATTCAATACACGGGCGGATGGTAGATTTTCTTATGTGCAGGATAAATTCAGAGGGAAAGAACTTCCGGGCCCTGCTCAGAGAGCCGACTTTCATAGCAGCGGATTTAGCAATGGATTCGACGTAGTCATTCCAATTTTTAATTCAATACCGACGTCTCTCTTTTTCTCTCTTAATTTCTATACGTGTCTATCCTCATAACAAACAGAGATGTCAAGAAAAGTAAGAATTAGTGAGTAACATCATTTGTAAGTGAATAAATGGTAGAAGATGAAAAGAAGGTATATCATAAAAACAAAAGTTAATTAGATCATTGAAACGCAGGAAGTTGTGGAGGGCCACATTTTTCTACCTCCTAAATAGATCCAGAACATAGAATGATATTCGTTCTCTTCTCTCTCTCACGCTGATCTCAAGCAATTCTTAATGCATTCATTCTTTACTTAGTGTCCCAGAAATACTTCAAAGTGTATGCATTTTACTCAACGTGGTGAATAGATAAAGAAATCTTTAGATAAAGGAAAACAAAAATAAAATAAGGAAGACAACTTACTACACGGAGAGTATTTAATAAAATGCAGCCGACATCTGTGAAAGAAAGAAAGAAAGAAAGAAAAAGAAAAAACAACGAAAGGTAGAAACGACTCGTTAACAAAACAAAATGGCGGTATTCATTTGGGAGGAAAGTACGAAACGATTTATTATTCTTTGACGGATACGTGAAGAGATTGTGCGCGCCAGAGACAAGTGTCAGGGAAAGGTTAGTAATCTCGTTAGTGGAAACAACGTCTTAGTAAACTGGGCGTGTGTCACAAACAAACGAAAAAGGTGATGAAAACAACGGTGAAGCGTGAGAAGAGAAAATATATCAATCAAAAATAATATATCCTCTGCTGTTTTTACTCCGTGATTTATTTGCAAAGTATCGGCACAAACATCTATTTCTTTTTCTTTTTTTTGTTGTTGTTCTACGCAAGCGCGAACTGCCATATATATATATATATATATATATATATATATATATATATATAAGTTTTGCTAAAGAATAACATTTACGCACTATTTATATTGATAACAGAACACAGACAAATCTCTTCGAAACGCTAATATTGTTTTCTAATTGATATTAACCTCCCGGTGTTTTAATGAATTCCTCCGGCAAAATATTAAAAATGAATTAGTATTAAAAATACACTGTTTATTTTCTATCAATAACGTTTAGATCAACACCAAACCGCTAATAATTCCCATTATTTTCAATGCATTTCTATAAACATTTGCCAGGAATTAGTATTAGGCACTAGCATCTCCCTAACAGAGACGCACCATATATCAAACAGTTTTCTCCTCACATCAACTGTACATTATTTTACAGCGGGAATGGAGATTTGAAAGTAGTCTTTTTTTTTAAGAGAAAGACGCTCGTGTGATTTCCAGTCGCGCGCGTCACGTGATAGCTTTTAATGAACGGTCCTTTTTGAAAAACACAAAACAAATTTCCTTACAGTCAAAGCATGAGAATAAAATAACAAATTCAGAAACATAACATCCATGAGAATGGTCAGTAAAGTGGTTGAAAGTGCTTGGAAAATTATATATTATGGAACATTTTCACATTCCTTATCTCCAGGAAAAAGGAAACGTGTAAAAATACTAGAAAAATAATTTTTAAAAAAATGCTAAAATCTTCCTTGTTTAAAAATAAGATTGCTCCCCATATATATATATATATATATATATATATATATATATATATTAATTGATTGATTGATTGATTGTTTAATTACTTATCGTCTGAAGCCACTGCTCATGGTAGATACCTGGGTCACGTAATAACTCCTTTACAAATGTAATATCTAAATATATATATATATATACATATATACACACGCATATATATATATATATATATATATATATATATATATATATATATATATATGTATGTCTCTGTGTGTGTGTGTGTGTATTTAGGCAGAAGATTTTTTTATACATGTCAGATTAAATAAATTGCAAACATTGTATCTGCTTATTTTTAATAAAATCCGTTCATATTCACGATTTTTTAAAAAAATCAGCAGAAACAATGTTTGCAATTTATTTAATCTAACATGTCTAAAAGAAAATGTGCCGCCTAAATACACACACACACACACATATATATATATATATATATATATATATATATATATATATATATATATATTCTAAACATATGCTGTTAAATATAAGAGACAATGGATGTCTATTATGATTAATCATGAGCCGTTCTAAACGTCGTATTTTGGCTTTAATTTCAGTTGAAAATAAAGACAAAAATTCACCAACATTTGGATAATTATTTATTGATTTGTTTCTAAGCTTTCGGCTCACATGAGCCATCTTCAGAGAGGTTGTTTAGACTGAAATATTATAAAATCCACCATCACCGAGGATTTTATTTTGTGTTGACATAAAACTCCGCTTGGCAACGGCAATAGTTACCAAAAAATAATAAACGCAGTTCTTAAATTTGCGATGCGGTTTTATGACGTCACACCGCGTGATAGCTCGAAATGACAACACAACCATGTAGTCAAATATACTGTATATATAGATAGGGGTCGCAGGTTCGAATCCTGCCGAATGGCACACATTTTCGTAATAAAAATTTATCGTAAATAATCAAGCCGGCAGAAATAAATATATAATACTGTTTGATTAAAAAACAGAATATCTACTTAAATACGAGTATCGATAAAAAATAATGTTCAAACAATTCATTTCAAATTGTTGCTTGCTTATAACCAAGTTTCGTTAAAATTCGTTGATTTCCGTATCATGTTTACATTTGTTACGATACATTTCAGAGCAGATATGTTTGTTTACGATAGATTGAAAATTGTGTTATATAGGCTTGATAAAAACCTCGTTTAGACTGGAGGCTATTCGTGGTCGAGAGGTCTAAAACATTACCAGATCAAATGGTAGCTTCCCCTATATAGATAGAGTCGCAGGTTCGAATCCTGCCGAATGGCACATATTTCTCTTATCCTTTCTTTGACATCATCAGTACCTTTGATTTACTTTTTTTCCCTCCACTCTCATTGAAACCTCTGCGCACTGGTGGCATTACCAGCAATAAATAAACAAAATTTAGTTGGCAATAAATGACACGCCGAGGTTGATATGCCATAAAACAACTGACCATTAACCCTTTTTGCGTTCTAATTTGTTAGATATTTCGATACTAAAATTAATCATTATGAATTTATATGGAAACATTTTCGCTATAATAAAATCCTTATTCAGACATTTAATTTATTCATGATATATATATATATATATATATATATTCATTCCCGAGTAATGCGTTTTAATTGTTTTAGGTACTTCCATTAAATGGCAAAAAACCAAAAAAAAAAACAAAAAAAGGTACAAAACTTAATAAAACGAACTTTTTCCATTAAAATGTTTATAATATTATTAAGAAGAAAGATCAAAGTAATTTTTATTTATTTTATAAAATTTTTTAATCCCTTTTAACATGTTCGAAATTTTGGCAGAAAATTTTCTCATGATTTGAGTTAGCATTACAGAAAATGTTACGCATGTTTACAATCGATCAAGTTATTTTACGTCACTCACTTTTTTTCGGTGACAAACATATTAACTTGGAAATTCTCGCAAAAATCAAATCATTGTCGGATGTTAATGAAACTTTCAGTACTCATTCACAAATGAATGAAATTATTTTGAAATTATTAATTTTTAAAAATCTTGGTGAATTTTTTTTAACTCTCTTATCCCCGTCCACGAAAATCCATGAAATTTTAATAAATTTTAATTGGCTGCAAATAATTTTTTAATTAAAAATCGGGAAATGTAAATCATCTTTTTTTTTGTTTTAAATTTTTCGGTACTATCCGAAAATCTTCTCGGGAGTTCAAATAAAAAATGCAATAAAACTCTATATAATTTAATTTAATAAGCTTTTAATTGCTGGAATAAATAATAATAATTAAGGACATTATAGTCTGAAGAAAAAAAAATCGATTACTAATAAAATTTTAAAAGAATTGTTTTCAATTTTATTATTATTATAATAATTCATAAAGTTTTAAATATATTTTAAAAATCTTTTAAAGAATTGTCATCCTTTCTTTTTTTAGTTAAGAATTGACGATTATATTGCCTATCAAAAATTACAAAGTTTAATAAAAAATTTTCACCAAATATATTTTTAAAATAATTTAAAAAACCTTTTCTTGTGTGTAAATAAATATGTTCATTTAAGTACGATGTTCCATAGGGGTCATAGCAAATTTCCATAGAAGTCGTATTTAGTTAACAAGTGCTTTGGATTACTCCCCTTATATAGAAAACAACAGAAACCATACTTTGATTCTGATTGAAGTCTCTTCAAGACATTTATAAAATTCAACTGCCTGTTTTGCAAGTCATTCCTTAAACATTTAAACCAACTTTTACATTTTAATTCCTAATTTTCTAATTTTGTTAAAAAAAATAATAATAATTATGAAATTCCCAATTTGTAGAGGTACCTAAAAATAATATGAAAAATAGATATTAAAAATAAAAATTAATAAATGCCATAACATTTCATAAATTACTGAGTTACCGTTGCCGATATTTTCATTCTGTTATTATTGTAAAAACAAAAAAAAAAAAAGATTTGTGTTATTTTTATTTTTATTTTTCATAAAACATCTTCAAACGTAAGCCTACAAAGCTAAACAAACTAAAATTCCATAAAACATTGGATAATTGCTGAAAGCTGCGTGAAATTTTAAATTTTAACATATTTAAAAAAAACGATTTGAATGAAAAAGATTTATACCAAATTTGTCTTCCATACTTTTGGCTAGATGCTGTAAACCATCAACTGTTGTCTGCTGATAAGGTGATGACAGCTGTGATAACAAGGCTACCGTAATTGAGAAATGCTTTTTGAAACATTTCAGGAAGTAAGCAAGTAATTCTTGTTTTAAGTCAACTTAAAGTAAGTTTAAATTCGGTAATTTGAAGAAAATAATGTTCCATCAAGGTGTATTTTATTTTCGTAAGAATTTTTAAAATCGAGAATTGGCTTCTGTTTACAATCGATGAAAATTTGAAATTTTAAAAACTTTTTTTTAATTTAGATAATTTTTAATTTCGATCAATATAATTTCGGTTTAAAATGCACCAGGGTATTTTGCTTACTGGAATTACTAAATGTAATTCCTTGGCTTTCAATTAAGGCTAATTTTAAAAGCTTGAAGATAATTTATTTATTTTTAAAATTCAAATTTAAATTTAAGTATAGAAAAATGAGTGGCGGTATCTAAATTATATTGATATTTTCAGGGCGTTTATCTAAAACTTTATAGTAAAATCATTTACTGCACATTCTTAGCGTAAAATCATTCACAATACATTTCTACAATAAAATTATTCTCAATATATGACGATCCTTCACAATTCATTTTTATAATAAATCTTTCACGATGTATTAATATTTGAAAACACAATCATAATGAATTTCTTATAGTAAAATATGTTTACAAAATATTTCTCGTAAAAACATAATTTTGTTGAATTTTTTTAATACATTTAATTCTATATTTTATAAATTCATTTAGGAGATATAAATCATTAATGTACTGCCAAAAATATTTCATTTTTATGGAATGAAACTTAGCTTAAAAGTAGCTGGATTGAAAATGCGAAAAGTGATCAGGAAGAATGATACCCTTACAAGTGTGTATTGATTTCTTTGAATAAATGTAATCAGGAGAAAGAATGGGAATTTTTATGCATTTATTTTCGAAAATATCCAGATAAAACGAGTCGCATAAAAAGCCATTCGTTTAGTTATTCTACCTCAGAACGGAAACATTAAGAATTAATCCAACTTCAGATATATTGAGTCATAAGTAATTTCCGTTTTAGGGAAGCAATTGTAATAAAGAAGATATCCTCTTAAGTAACCATTCCCTAATTATAAAATGATAAATATGGGTTGCCGACAACATTGTTCAGCGGAAAATGTAGTTAATTGACAAGGAAAATTCCCACAGCCGACTATAAAACTAAGCTCCATGCAAGAAAAATAATGTTGTTTGTATTGTGGGATCGTCAGTGTAATATTCCTTTAGAGTTTGCTTATATTTTTGAGATGTAAGATGAGGTAGTAGTTACATTATTTGCACCGTGGTCCTCATCTTGTATTGCCATGTTTACAACGTTGTACACACCGGCTTTTTTCGGGTGCTAGAAATTTCGATCACAGGAATATATAATTTTCATTCCATGTGCGACGCCTCTTCCGGATGTCATATAATTATCTCCCTTTAACTGAAGTCTCTAAGTTATTTGTTCATCACTGCTGTAGCCAGGTATTGAACTCACAGCTCTTTGGCTAAAGTCACTGGAACTAATCAATGCCTATATCCACTGCGTCATGAGGACATCAATGTATGAATTTCTGTAACTTATAACTGTTAATACTGAGCATCAGGAAGAGACAGATGAATATGGCAGTGAATGCTGGACAATACCATCAAGGTTGAAGGAAAAACTTGAAGCAACTGAAATGTGGTTTTACAGAAGGATGCTGCGAATATCATGGGTCGAGCATGTGAGTAATGATGAGGTCTTGGAAATGATGGTAACAAAAAGGAAACTAATACTGAGTATCAGGAAAAGACAGCTGAAATTCCTGGGACATGCATTGAGGAAGGATGGCTGGCAGAACCTGATACTAACAGGCCAGATAGGGGGAAAGAGAGACAGGGGAAAGCAACGGATAACATATTTGAAGGACCTAATCAGGTGGATGATGGAACGAAGATTGCATGGTGTAATAGGAGAAGGCGTGCTCAGAGCCACCATGAATAGGGAGACGTGGAAAGCCATGATCGCCTACGTCCTGAAAGGACAGAGTACATAGAAGAAGAATAACTGTTTCTGTAATCATTTTTTTTTACCAGAGCTCATATTGCAATCTTTGAAGCTAATGATTTTTTTCTAGCACTCCTTATTAATAGTTCTCATTTCTATGCTTGAAGATTTTTATGGCTTAGCATATGCGCTGATCCCTTATGTTTACGTAATTTCCAGTGGTGTTCGCTGTCAATTATTTGATCTTCATCCCATAGGGATGGTGGAAAATTTCGGAACACCTGGTACTGTAACCAATCTTCAAAACTTGTTAACTAATTTCTTTAACATTTTCAACTGGAATGTTCCAGAGAATAATGGCTTTATCGTTTTGTGTTACAGTTGCTACAATTGGAGGCTCAGGTCTGAAGAATTTTTTCTTTGACTTCAAAGTGTCTACAATTTACCACGTGAATTTATGTAGCTGTTTGGTGTTTTACATGTATTTCTTTTGGTCAATTAGAGCATCTATTCTGTGGATGCACATAATCACTGCTTGTCTTCGGTAACTAAATGAGAACCAATGTTTTCAGTATCTTTTTATATAAAACCGTAAGATTCCGGCCATATCAAGTTGAATCAACAATTCTCTTTTTTTTTGTCGCATTATGATGACTATATAATTGAATAAAATGCAATTGTACTATTTTAAAAACAATAAAATTGATAACCAAAAACAGAAGTATCTGAGACTTAAATTAATGTCAAAATGAAAACCCAGCCGTAAAAAGTTGATTTTTTATTATATACGAGTGAAGAAAAAGGCGATATTTTCTACTCATTGAAATATTTGCGTGCATTGGATTCGCGCGATGGAAAATATGCTTTATAAAAGTTCTTCTAAGTATATTAATTTCATTCTTTCTCTTACCATACTGCAGGTGTTCCCTTTGACTATAGCTAAAGAATTCCACTGTTAATAATGGCTTTTTTGTATTCTCGGTTCACGCGAGAAGTAAAACGAGATTTGCTTTGCCATATACAGTAAGCTTCGAAAGAAAGCAAGTAATATAATGAAAACATTTGGCTTTTATGTATGCACGTGTAAACAGATGAAATCCGTAATTGGAAAATGAAATATTTCAGAAGAGAAGCTTCTTTGAAAAATGTTTTATTTGCTAATATATCCATAACATAGTGGTTTAATCGTCGCGGATCAAATGTGACATACGTCGGAAGGAATAAGAAATCAGTAATAAAAACAACGAAAAAGGGCATTTCACTGTATGAATTCTTTACTGATCGCATGATGTATTAAGTTCAGTGATTCGAGCCGCACAGCACATGGCAGATTGCAAACATTCATTTGACTGTGTGACTAGTCATATTTTTCTTTGATAACAGAGGTGCCCCCTAAATACGAATTTGAACGCGATACTAGTTTAGCAACTAGATCCCACCCTTTTACAGTGAAACCGATAAAATGCAGCCGTAACTTCTACTCCAACAGTCTCTTTCCTCGTACTTCCCGACTGTGGAATTCTCTTCCACACGATTGCTTCCCCGACGGCTACAATCTCCAGGAGTTTAAATGTAAGGTCAATAGACACCTCCTAACACACTAACCTGCTTCCATTCTATCAAACACTCTTCCCATCTGCCCAACCCTCATCCTCGCTATCCTTACTCATCTGTCACCTTCCTCCTAACATTCCCTATGTCTAACCAGTCCTTCTTTTTACCTTCTCCTATGTAACCTCATGCGCAATAGTGGCAGTGGAATGCCTTGCTTGGGGTGAGATGATTAAAAAAAAAATTTCGTGAGCGAATAATAACCTGTATATATAATAAACGTATAATAATACGTTACATTTATCTTCTTACATATGCTATGCCACTTCAAGTTTTTAATGATCATGACCTCCCGGAATTTCTTTTCCTTTGCATCTCTTCATAGATTTTGTCTATTTTTTTCTCTCTCCTAAGACCTGTTCGGCCATCTATTTACTCAAATCCCTTTAGAATGTAAGCGATCATGGCTCTTCACAATTTCCTCTCCTTTGTAGCTCTTAATAAATTTTATCTTTTTGTTACCTCTCCTACATCCTGTTGAACAGTCTGTTTACACATGTCTTTTCACGATGTAAGTGATCATGGCTCTCCACAGTTTCCTTTCTATAGTAGCTTAATACATGTTGTTTCTTTATTCTCTCGCCTAAACCCTTGTTCCGCTATGCATTTACTCAGGGTCGCTATGTTATGCGTTGTTTTCCTGTGTCTTTGTCGTCCTCAACCTGCTCTTTGTGTATAAAACCTTCCAAACCCTCGTTCTTGAGAAAAGAAGGCTTGGAAGGTTTAAAACTAAACAAATGTGCCCCAAAACGTTCAACTAACTATTTCTGATTTTGATTATAAGCGTCGTGTTCAGTACACGGTGTCTTTAGCATTGTTCTGTAGAACCATATATCTTTTTGCTCCAAATAGGCATATACGCTGCAGACACTACGGTTTACTTAGCTCACTGGTGCCCCTATATATGAATTTACTCGAGCTACAAGATTAGCAACTAGGTCTGGCCATTTTACTGTGAAACTAATAAAGTGTAAACGCAAATTATACTCCATCAGCTTCTTTTCTCGCACTTCCCGCCTGTAGGATTCCCTTCCGTTTACTTGCTTCCCCGAAAGCTACAATCTCCAAGAATTTAAATGTAAAGTCAATAGTCATCCATCTCGCTAACCTGCATCCTCTCTCTTATTCTCCTTTCTCCGTCCACTCCACTCTTATCAGTATTCTCATACTTCTTTTCCCCACATCCTGACACCCCCTATATCCTGTCACTCTTTCCCATAACTTCCCTCCTATGTAATCCCCTGCAAAATAGTGGCAGTAAAATGCCTTGTTTGGAGCGATATAATTATAAAATTTTTTTAAAAAAGTGTTTTGCTCATCTGCGAGGAGATTATTCATCTAAGTGGACAGGTATCACACAAGAGTTTAGTACTCATTTCTTTGTTTTTAACGAAATGCTCTTCTTTCTTAATACTTTGTTTATCTCTTTCATTCAATGTATATTTTGTTGTCTTAGCTTTTAGTGGGCATCTTTGGGTATCCCAATGCGCATTTGGATTTTAGTGTCATATTAAATACCTAGGTCACATTAAATATCTAGGTGTCGTCACATTAAATGCCTAGGATGCGTTTCGGTGTCACATTATCCGTCAAATGTTAAAACGCATCCTAGATATTTAAATTATAGCTCTTGTTTATGTTTTGGTATCTCCAAATTTTCATGTCGGGCTGTTCTTTTTGCTAACAATCATATCATCCCTTTTCTTGTGTGTGTGATGAAAGCGAGTAAAAAGGACAAAAAAAAAAGAAAACAAAAAAAATAGAAAGTCCCTTTTTTCTCGTTTTCATCAGTCAGTTAAGTGCCATACGCGATCATGTCTCGAAAGAGACATGACTGACTGGGCAGAAGATTATCCAGCAGTAGGTTGCCATTGCTTTCTGCGGTAGACTGGTTGCCGACCAAAACTATAGAACCCAATCTGTCCTGCTATTTAACCCATAACTGGAAGAAAGAGACGGATTAATACCTTTCCCAAGGGTATTTGCGCATAAGTGAATACAATGGATTCAACTGGAATTCGAACTCGGCTCCCCGGCTTCCCGGCTTCTCGTTCCGAGCCGATATCCACTGGACCACAACGCTTTCATCACACAGCATAAAAATATCAATAGGTGGTTACTTACTTCCACCTGAAGATGTGATCGTCGTTCGAGCATCGAAATAAAAAGATAATTTTGAATGCAGAGTTTTTGTGATTCCGTAAGTCAGGGGTCGGCAAATCATTCGACCCCGCGGTCCGGATCGTGCTATAATGACGACTCGTGGGCCGGACGAAGGCCATTAATGAAAAATTAAGGAAAATTACAGATGAAGACAACCTAAATATTTAAAACCATAATGAAAAACAAAAGAAAATCTAAAATTAAAAAAAACATCTAACAAAAATTACTTTTTCTCAATTAACGTCAAAATACTTCAAAGTGAAAAAAAAATCAACCGAAGTGAAATGGATGAAATTATGACGTCACTAAAAGTTATTTTTTTTGTTTATATCCAGGAATCAAAAATTGCAATATATTTTATATTTTATGGGTTTTCTTTTAATTTTCAAATCAATTACTAAAACGAAACAAAATCCTGAATTTATTTCCTTTTGAATTTCTCTTTTCCAATCTTTTCACTTTTCTTTTATTTATTTTTCAATTGGAGTAGATAGACTAAACTGTCGCCCGGTTCACACTCCACCCACGCCTATTGTACAGGTATAGAGGCTCATTCCCTGTTCCCTGTTTAGGATGTGGTTTCCGGTTTTCTCTTTTCCAAATCTTTTCACTCTTACGTAGACCCCTGCACATCAGTGGCGTTACCGCTTTGCTCAGGGTGATATGATTAAAAAAAAAAGTAAATACGAAGAGCACTGGCTACATTCATTTGAATTTTATTTCGGTATCTAAAATTACTTTTTATGTTTATTTTTTTAAATTTTTTACGCAGAAATGGAGGTGATAGAGTTTTGATCGTGTTTTTGCGGTCATAGCATTCAAATTCGGTTGAGTGGATCAGAGGAAGATAACAGCAGGCCCTTTGTTGAATTCGAAAGCCATGTCTCCCATGTTAAAAATAGAGTCATTGGCAATCAGGCCCGTGAGCTGGCCAAAATGCTTTCGCGGGCCGGATCATGCCCGCGGGCCGTAGAGTGCCAAACCTTGCTGTAAGTGATGATGTGCGATATGTGCTTGAAAAGTAATGGAACTGGTGTCATGAGCAATTTATTTCAATTTCAAACAATAAACTACATGATTTTCCATTCAAAGTAATCTCCCCTCGAGCCTAACGAACTTTTTCATTCTTCTCTTCCACGCTTCTATGTAATTCTGGAAGGTTTCATCTTGGATGCCCCTAACTCCGTTGTTACGACTATCTTCATGTCCCCCAAGTCTACAAAGCTGTTATTTATTCTACCACAACTCTCGTTTCTTCTTGTGCCCTGAAAGAAATTAACGCAGGATCTCTTTGCAGACTTGCTCATTGATCATCTGGCTCTGTGGAAAAAACTCACTCTATGTCCATAGCTCACACTACACACCCAGTCCCGTTACTTTTCAGGCAAATGTCTTATAATAAAGATTTCATGCATCGTATCGTCGTGGACATAGAAATACGGTTTCAGTCTATATTTAGAAGTATTATAAAATCATATCAAAAACATTTCTCATATGTGGCGGAACTGAGTAATAATGTTCATCAACCATGTAAAAATTCATTTCTGTTTATCGGGCCAGGAAGTTTTGTACATTTATAAATCTACTATTTGACCGTGCATTGAATGCCGTTGACATATCTGGTCGTGTGCCTCTTCTTTTCATCTCGAGGCTCTCGTCAAAATCCATAGAAATATCTGCAATGTAATTGATCCTAACTTGGCAGTCATTTTCTCACGAACGTGATGTAGCTTCCCTCTGTCTTTTCTACAAGTATTTTCATTGCAACTGCTCTGACGAGCTTCTTTCCCTAGTGCCCAGACACATTTACGCGTGCTACTGGATTGGCACTAAAGTCCCATTCTTTTACCGTCGAAATAGTTAAATGCAACCTTCTCTTCTGTTCTAACAGTTTCTTTTCTCCATTTCGTTTGCTTGCTTTCCTGATAGCTAGAATCTCCAAAAGTTTCAATGCAACGTCAATTAACACCTTCTATTTTCTTGAATCCAGTTTATCTTTTATAATTTTTCCAATAAGCCCTGTACCCAGTCCTTTCTCTCACAGTAACCATCAGCGAAAAATAGTGGCGGTCTCGCCTTGCTTGGGGTGAAATGATGACAAAAAAGTACCTTTCTTCTTTTCCTGCAGTTTGATTAAACCAAATTTAATAATTATTACTGCAATACTTTTGTCCGTGTTTAGAAGGATTCTATGACGGACAGATATAATTTTTCTTTTAATCATATAATAGACACCTACATAAAGAAGCCACCTTGGACTGCAGCAAGTTATCGCCAGACAGGAAGTATTCCTTGCCTTGTCCACCGGCCAGAAAGAGTCGGATGTCATCTAGTTACACCTACTCGGCCGTCTCAAAGCCATTGTTAATCTCGGCTGACACGTACAAAGAAAGGGAGACGCCGGGTTCTGGTCAGAGCATTAATGCTTCAATATATCTCAATTACGTGTTATTAGAAATGAATCACGCGCAGTTTGTTTGGGCGGGTATCAAATGAATCGAATCCCCGGTCGGGCGTTGGTTGAACTTAACTTCTAGCTTCAGTCAGTGTAGTTTCGTAATCGACCAGTGTTTTGCGACAGGCTGGATGAAGGGGAATCCTCGTAAAATTAAAGCGCGGTGCTTAATAGCCCACTTTATTAGGAATGCTCGCTATTTATCTGGATCGGAATAACTAATGACAGGAAAAAATGTCTCCAATATAAGGGAAATAACAACGAATTGGATGCTTGTTTTACATTAAAAACAAAACATTTGGTAACTTGATTGTTTTAATTAAATTCTTGCTTGAGACACTGACTTTTCGCGCTTGTGAGACTGGCCGGTCTTTCTTCATTTGACTAGAACAATTTAGAAAGATCGAATTCAAAATCTGGGTTATTTATTCAATAGTGACAACCAAAATCAAAATATTTATCGTAAGGACAGGCGAAACTATAGCAAAATTGGAATGTTATGTCGCTTTAACTTACAACCAGGCGTAGAGGCCATATTTCGATATCCGTATTTCTCTGTGATTTGACATCCAGAATGTGAGTGAATATGTATCTTTATGTTTTTCTTTATTTTGAAGTTTTTACCAGTAAATAATTCTTCATATTTTGTCGCAGTTGTCCCTCCGTCCACTTGTTGACTCTCTCCTTTCCACTGTTTGTCTAGCTATTTTCACGCACTGTGTGTGTGTTAAATTCTCCAAACCTTCTTTCCTCGTTAAGAATTTCTAAAAGTCTAGTATTCTTTCTTTTAAACGATTCTGCCCAAGCAAGGCAGTACTGCAACTGGTGCGCAGGATTTACATAAGAGGAGAGTGAAGAGAAAGAGGAATCGGTTACAGGGGTTATCAAAGGATGGGTAAAAGAAAGATAGGAATACTGGTGTGAAGAGAGTTGCGTGAGCGTAGAGTAAAAAAGGAAAGTAACAAAATATAGGGCGTGTTGTAGAAAAGTTAAGAGAAGAGTAGGAGTCAAGGGAGTAAGAGATGACAATTGACGTTGCATTTAAACATGAGGGAAAGGATGCGTATCGGAGAGATAGGAGATGGCAATTGACCTTACATTTAAATTCTTGGAGATTGTAACTGTCAGAGAAGCAAGTATACGGAAAGGATTTCCATAGGCGAAAAGTGAGAGAAAAGAAACAATTAGAGTAGAAGTGACGGCTACATTTGGTTTGTTTTGACTGTGAAAGGATTGGACCTTGATGCCAGTCTAGTTGCTCGAGTAAATTCGTGTAGAGGAGACACCAGAACGCTTAGCTCGTCGAAGTAGAAACCGTGAAAATATTTGTAGATGAGACAGAGGGAAGCCACATCCCATCGGTGAGAAATTGACTGGAGTCGATCTGCCAAGTCGAGACCGATTACATAGCAGATTCTCTGGATCCTTACAGGATCCAGAGGAACAGCAGGGACGCCCGACCAGATATGACAATATTTATGGGAGATTTTTTACTGAGGTGGGAGTAAATGGTGGTGTCATCAACGTAAATACCTACTTGGGATTTGATCACAAGAAGATCGTTGATGAAAGAGTGTCAGATCTAGGATAGAGCCCTGGGGGACACCCGTGTTCGTGTGATAGGATCTGGAGGGATGCTCGTACGCGGTTTGATAAGAACGATTGGATTAAATCAAACAAGCGTCCAGTTATACCATAGCATTGTAGCTTGCATAGAAACCAACGTTCCAGACTCTGACAAATGCTTTGGAGATATCAAAGGCAACCGCTCGAGATTCGCCGTTTTTATCGAGAGCCCGGTGTAGGTACTTAGTGATAGTCATTAGCATATCAGCGGTAGACCTGGCGAAGCAGAAGCTGTACCGTCTGGCGGAGAATAAATTATAGGCTGTGAGATGTTGAACCATTTTAGCATTGATGATAGCCTGTGGTGATACCGAGCAAGCGAGGGAGCGGATGTTTTCCCTCAGAGGTCCAGATAGCAAATGACCAAAACTGGTCTTTGCGCATCAGGGCTCCACGCAGAAGTTCTGGTGGAAAACCAAAAATAAATAAATATCAAATTCCTTTTACGGACCCTTTTCGCGAGCTGACGTGAATTTTTTGATTGTCCAATGGGAAACCCAGAATTAAATTCAGGTGTGAATTCCCAAATGACTTTTTCGGAGCCCCGAAAACGAAATAAAAGGACGACACAAGAAGACAATCGAGAGTTGAGAAAATACGAGCATAATTAACACGCCCCTTGACAAACGTCAAGTGATCGTATTATGCTGCCTCTCCTTTCTCTCACATCTTCTTCCCTGTTCACTGAGGCACTTAATAACTGACCGGTACCGGAAGGACTGAGCGGAAACTTCAAAGACACTCTTAACAAACGAACGCACAATAGATACGCTCAAACTGTTTTAGGCAATTATTGCTATGAACATTTTTAACAACCTTTGTATTAACCAAAAGACATTACTTTTATTTGTATAAAAACTTCATTGATATATATATATATATATATATATATATATATATATATATATATATATATCGAGGCAGCAAGTAATTTTCTAAACATACGCTGTTAAATATAAGAGACAATGAATGCCTATTATGTTTAATCATGAGCCGTTCTAAACGTCGCATTTTGCTTTAATATCAGTTGAAAATAAAGACAAAAATTCTCCAACATTTGGATAATTATTTATTGGTTTTCTTTTAAGCTTTCGGCTCACATGAGCCATCTTCAGAGAGGTTGTTTATGTATATATATATATATATATATATGTTGTTTCTATACACAATTTGATTTTCTTGTTTTATATCCCTCTTATAGTGGGCTATCTACTAACAAGGCCAAATTCAGTTAAGCTGTTTCAAGACACAAATACATTTCACTATAACAGATAACCCATTATAAGCCTTTGCCAAAAATTGGTAGGAGGCTCTTAGGGCGATAATTAGAGAAGTGTTCTCCAAAATACAGAAACCACAGAGGAGAACTTCAAGTAGGCAGGGAATCAGGAAGCTCCTTTCCATTATTGATATATATGCAGGTGCTACAAAGTTTAACGGTTCGGTACGAGAAATTGGCGAGCCGAGTTCGTATCTTAATGCAGTTGGTTATATTCACTTTGGTTCCTATAATCTTTGGAAATGTATTAATCTATTTCTTCAACCTCTAACTATGAATTAAATAAGTGGGTCACACAGGTTACAGGTAAGGTGGAATGATTGAAAGACAGTCAAAGATTTAGAAACAGCTTCAAAAAATTAATATGTAAAAAATATATATAATATAAAAAATTCAAACTTCATATGGATTACTTATAGTTATTGATTGATTTTTATCATTCTGATATTTTTGCATTCTAGGAAGGTCGGTTCATTGTGTAGGGCCAGGACGTTTTTCCTGTTTGAATCTATCCTGCACATATATAAATCTACCATCCGCCTATTTATTGAATACTGCTGCCACATCTGGTCGGGTGCCCCTGCTATTTACCGCAGGGTTCTTGACAAAATCCAACGAAGGATCTGCAATGTGATCGATCTCGACTTGGTAGCTCAGCTGAAGACACTTTATCACCGGCGTAATGGGGCTTCACTCTGTCTCTTCTACAAATATTTCACGGCTTCTGCTCCGATAAGCTTAGCTCCCTGCTGCTCCATCTGCATGAATTTACTCGAGCTACTAGCCTAGCAACTAGGTCCCATCCGTTTACAGTGAAACCAGTCAAATGTGACCGCAATTTCTACCCTAGCAGCTTCATTTCTCGCACTTTCCGCCTGTGAAATTCCCTTCCATATACTTGCTTCTCTGACAGCTACAATCTTCAAGAATTTAAATGTAAGGTCAATTGTCAACTCCTATCTCTTTGAATCGCATCCTTTCCCAAATGTTCTTTTCCTCGTCTACTCTACTCTCATCAGCATTCTTTACACCAGTGTCCTCAACCTTCTCTTAACCATTTTCTGACACCCCCTGTAACTTGTTCCTATTTCACATCACCCTCTGCTTACCATTGGCAGTAAAACTACCTTGCTTGGATTGAAATGTGTTGTGTCGTGAAAATACGATAAAAACAAATGAATGGTTAGTCCGACTGGTAAAGACTAAGAAACACAGGATTAAATCAACAATAAGGTTTATTGTACTAAAGTCCAAATATTAAGAGTCAACACAATAGTCACTATGTACCAAAATGGAGCGTAGAATACTTCCATCCGTTCTTGGTCGTCTTCCGGTCATCAGCTCGCTCGTAATCTACTGCGTGGTGTATTTATAATGGGTGACAGTCCATTTCTAGGAGGAAACATGTTTTTTCATTACAACAAAATGATTATAAAATATCAAATATTAAGAATATATTAACTAGGGTCCTCAAATTGGAGGAGAGAGTTATCAATGGTAATGTTCTGCTTCGAATCCGTTGTTATCTCTCTTTAACCTTCTCTTTGTTTTTTTTTATTATTTAAATTTTTGAATGTACTTTTTATCACATAAAGTTTGGTGAGGCATATGCAAATTTAAATTTAATATAATGCGGCCTAGAGAAAAAGAGTTTGGGAATCACTGAGTTTAATTGTAGGACAGACGAGGCTTTTCAGCCTCGGGTAATAATCATTTTAGGATGATAATTCAGAATTCAAACACCGTTGGATATGGGGCAAACAACTCTATCTCGTAAAGAACTATTTACTACTGGCAATGCAACAGTAACGCTTAGTATTTTGAGAATTGTACCCGATACTCTTTAATGGACTCTACGGGTCTTGAACGAATGAGATTTTGATAGTATCCGTTCTTTGTATTTATATTCTTTCTAGATCTTTTTAATCTGTCCAAAATCTTATTGACAAAATCCAAGGAAAGATCTGCAATGTAACTGATCCTGACCTGGCATCTCGACTTCTGTCATTTTCCCACTCACGTCAAGCGGCTTCCCTCTGTCTTTTCTACAAATATTTTCATAGTATTTGCCTATATTTCTGAGATGAGGTAGTATTTATAGTATTTACATTATTCGGACTATTGACCTCATGGCCCAGTGGATATGGACGTTGTTTAGTTCCTGTGACTTGATCTAAAGAATTGTGAGTTCAATATCTGGTTACAGCAGTGGTGAACAAGTAACTTGCAGGGTAAGAGGGGGATAACTCATGACTTCCAATCAAAACTTTACACAAGGAATGAAGATGATATACTCCAGTGATTGTAATAAAGGGTTTGGTTCGAAATTCCTAGTACCTGAATAAGGCCGGAGCGTACAATGTCTGAAACGTCGTAGAAATGGCAACAAAGATGAGGACAATAGTTCGAATAATGTAAATATTTTCATGCAATCGTTATGATTAACTTTTTTTTAGTGTCTTATTTGCATAAATTTGGGATTACAGTCACTTCACGTTAAAACACCTGTTCACAAAAGTTATGGAATACTGCTGTCATATATGTTCAGTGTTCTCGACAGGCTCCAAGGGAGAATCAGTAATATCATAGGTACCGACTTGGCGGTTCAACTCCAGCCACTTTCTCACCGACAGGATGTGGCTTTCCTCTGTCTGTTCTACAAATATTTTCATGGCTTCTGCTCCGACGAACTTAAGTCACTGGTGACTCTGGCATATGAGTTTACTCGTGCAACCAGACTGGCAACTGGGTTCTGCCCACTCACAGATCAACCAAATGCAGCCGATAATTCTACTTTACAGCTTCTTTTCTAGCACTTCCAGCCTATGGAAATCTCTTCCATATTCTTGCTTTCCTGACGAATACAACCTCCAGGAATTTAAATGCAATGTCAATACCCATCTCTTAACCACTTGACTCCAGTTCTTTCTACATTGCCCTGTATATCTTTTCCTTTCTCTCTACCTTTGCAACTGTCATCACACCTGTATACCCACCCTTCTCTTGCTCCTTTCTCTGACACATCCTGTAACTGGTTCGTCTTTCTCTTTACTCTCCTCCTATCGAATCTTTCTCTCTTATGTAGCCCCCTGCATATCAGTAGCGTTGCATGGGGTGAAAAAAAACAAAGACAAAAAAAACAAAAAAAAAGTCGAGCTTGGTTAGTACTTAGATGGGTTACTGCTTCAGAATACCCAGTGCTGTAAGTTTCGATATGCAGGTGGTGTAATGGATGATGGCTCGGAAATATTAATCCGAGAGCTGAGTTCAAATTCCAGTTGGGTTCGTCATTTTATACGCAATGTTATTTATTTGTTTGGTGTTTTAATGATAGAATTCTTAATAAGTAACCTATAGCTTGGGAGAAAAGAGGTGGATTCTTACCTTTCCCAAGGGTGATTGCGCCTAAGTGAATATAATGAAACCAACTGCATTTGGAACTTGGCTTTCAGATTAAGAATACTGAGTCATTATCTATTCCATCACCCGAAGATTCAATCTTACAGAACCTGGTTTTCGAAAGCGGTCACCCATTTAGGTATAGAACAGGCTCGACGTTACTTAACTTCGTACGGGAACCGGTATTTCACCGTGATGTGGCTGTAACTCTATTACCAATTAAAAGCGTCTAATTCCTTGATTTAAATAAACAAAAGTAACCTCGGCCAGAATTCTAACTCCGTGTGCCTTCAGGAAGTGGAGGATCATGGTTCTCCGCAACCTTCTACCCTTGTAGTATTTAGCAACTGTTGCCCCTTTTCCAAATATTCCTCTCCTCCTTCCATTCACATGAACTCGTCATTCAGGTGGTCCTGTGAGTATCAAATTCTCCAAGCCCTTCTCCTCATTATGTCCCCAACCCGAAATTCATATGACTCTTTCTGATCGTGAATAGAACATTCACATTTCTTATTTACATCATCCATTCTCAGTATTTTTCAGTAGAACAACGTTTTTGTTGCTTCCCTTTTTCTCTCCATCCGTGGGGAGATTGTCTATCATTCACTGCCATACGGGAAAATTGATGTTGCGTAAGAGTGCAGTACACTAATTTGTTTCTAACAAAATTATATTGTTTCTTAACAGATTTCTTGGCTTTTGGAAGGTATATTTTGATGTTCGTAAATATTTTTTATCAGATCTAGACTTTCATATGGATGTCAGGCATATCGTTCAACATTCGGGGATATCGATGTTGTCATCTGGACACAACCGCTCCCTCAGATATATCATTAAAAATGGCTTCAAACGAATTAATCTTATAATATTTAATGTCGAAACCTATTTTGTACGCAATTTTGTTTTTGAGAAAATAATAGTTTTAGTGAGACAAGTCTTACTAATTAACCCATAGATGTAAATTTATACGCGTAAGTGAATGTAATGAAACCTACTGCTATTAGAAATCGGCTCTCCAATTAATTCAGAGATATTCATTATATTACCTGCACATCCAAGCTATTTCTTAAAGAGTTTTCTTGACTTTTGGAAGACATTTTTGACGTTCTTAAATATTCTTATCAGATCTAAACTTTTGTATGGATTTCAGGCATGGCGTCCAACATTTAGAAAGATCGATATTATCATCTGGACACAACCTTCCTCTTAGATGTTATTAAAAATGACTTCAAACGAATTAATCCTATAGATTTTTTTTAAATTTATAAGCAGTACAAAACTTAAGTATAGCAGGAAAAACCAAAAAGAAGTTGAAATTTACTTTTAAAAAAGTTCAAAGATCGTGAATCCACTTAAGCGGCTTTTCGATCAAACTTTGTTAAAGGAGATCGTTGATAAATTTAAAAGATTTACAATTCAAACGAAATTACCAATAGAAACGTTTCACCGTTTTATCATGTTTCTATCGGCAAATTCCTTTCATTGTTTAATCTTCTAGATTCATCCACAATTCTCTTTGATAAATGTTGATCGAAAGTTGCCTGCTTAAAAAGACTGTCAACAACTTTAACATTTTCTTTTGAAAGTAATTTTCAACAAGTCGTTACTACTTCATGTTGAACTAAAATTTTAAAGAATACGATAACTGATCATACTAACGCTATAAAATTACTAAGAGCCCGGTGAGTAACAACCACACATCACTTCCGACACGAGAAACGACAGAAATGGATAGCGCATGTAACTAGGTGAGAAAATCTAAACTTATTTAAAAAATGGAACTTTAGACTCCGAAACGGCTGAACCGATTTTCTTGAAAATTTACATAGTTGTACTATAAGCGTCTGCGAGTGTTTTTAGCTTGGTTTTGTGTCGAGGTACACCAAATAAATATCGAAAATCAATAATCGAAAAAAATCAGGTTATAGAAGGAATGGTCCGATTTTAATCAAATTTGATACACTCATAGAAAAATACATAAGAAACAAAATTCAGAAGTTTCAAGGTCGCAGTTCTTACAATAGTGCAGTAAATCGATTATATATATATAAAAGGCAA
Source organism: Ascarosepion bandense (assembly GCA_037127315.1). NCBI lineage: Eukaryota > Metazoa > Mollusca > Cephalopoda > Sepiida > Sepiidae > Ascarosepion > Ascarosepion bandense. The sequence goes on along the minus strand of JBBBDQ010001936.1, from coordinate 5,431 downwards.
GATATGTTTGTGTGTGTGTGTGTGTGTTTATCTGCCTGTATGTCTGTATTTTTTCAGCCTTTTATTTTAGTTTTTGCTTCGGGTTTGGCTCTAAGTAGGTACAATTGTAGTTCTTAGTCTCAGCCATGATAACATTTACTCAGAGGACTTATTTAGCCTTCAAAATTCAGTTTACGACGAAAAAACTTTTTTGATATCGATACCAGGAAATCAAAATTTGACTTACATCCATTCATTTTTCTTTCAGTCTACGGTTTCGCTTTAACTGGAAACAACTATTGCGTTTTAGTCTTTCGTGCCAACGTCCAAAGAGTCTGAGCTCCAGGACCATGGACTAGTTTTAAAGTTTTCATTACACCCGGGCAACGCCGGGCTATACGGCTAGTAATAATATAATCTGTTACCAAAAACAAAATGTATGGAAGGAAATCTCTGTCGGTATTAGAACGGTCTATAGCATTAGCCAAATTGAAATGTTTCAGTCAGTAATTTAAGTGCCATACGTGATACACGCTTTGGGCGATCATGTCTTGAAATTGACATCATTGACTGGGAAAACGATTTTTTCACAGTAGGTTGCCATTACTTTCTGCGGTAGACTGATTTCCAACCAAACCTACTGGAACCATTCTGTACTGCTATTCAACCCATAGCTCGAAGAAAAAGCGATGGATTAATACCTTTCTTTTGTAACCCTAAAAGGTAACTGCGAGAGCAATCACCAAAACGTAGGTTAGGAATAATAGTATATCAACAAATACAAGACTCGTACACTGCGTGAAGTAGATACACTGCTCGTGAACTGCTAGTCAGTATAATCCCTCGACTCGGTATTTACCACCGCTCCACCAAGTCTGATGAGACAAAAATCAATTAAAGTGAGGATTTCGAGGCTCTAAGCTCAGCCCAAAATATCATGTAGACCATGTAGACCTAGCTTAAGGCTGGGTCGGGATTTTGTTTATTAATCCCAGACGGAACCTCATTATTTATTCATCCCATCAATGGAACCTCATTTGCGTTCCTCTGGAACCGGAGGCAAAGAGTTGAACAAGAGTGAGAGAGTTTGGATCATATGATTGCTCTACTCGGTTATTAACACCTTCCCATCAGGCGGATGCGACACAAGGTCAATTAAAGTGGGGATTTTGAGCCCTTAAGCTCAGTCAAAACTAACCTGTAGACTTAGCCTATGGTTAGGTCGGGCTCTGGATTTTTCACGCTAAACGAGACTCTGCTCTTCGGCTGAGCCTCGTTTTGGTCTCCCTTCGTTCAGAGAGCTGAACAAGAGAGAGAGCCTGGATCATCTTTACTCCAATAGTGTCCAAGTATTTAAGAGAAAAAGAACATACCAGTACTGTATATAGTGTCCACATATTTAAGAGAAAAAGAACATACCAGTACTGTATATAGTGTCCACATATTTAAGAGAAAAAGAATATACCAGTACTGTATATAGGTAGATATGAGCCTATGAACAATGATGAGGTGTGGGAAAGAATGGAAACGAAAAGGAAATTAATATTGAGCACCAGGAAGAGATAACTGAAGTTCCTGGGACATGCAATAAGGAAGGAGGGCTTGGAGAACCTGATACTAACAAGCAAGATATACGGAAAAGGAGACAGAAGAAAGCAGCGGATAACATAATTGAAGGGCCTGAGCAGGTGGATGACAGAACAGGGGCTGCGAGATGTTACAAGAGAAAGTGCGCTAAGACATGGAAGGCCATGATCGCCTATGTCCTGAAAGAAGCAGGTACATAGAAGAAGAATAATACAGTTCTTTCCCAGGGGTATTTGCGAGTATGTAAATGCAACAAATTCAACTGGAATTCGAACTCGGCTCATTTCTTTGAAAGAAAAAAAAAAGATATAACCGTTTAAAAAACAGGAATCATATTCTTAAGTAGTCCAGTCTGACTGAAAATTTCATATAGATACCATGCTTTGGAAATGTTATTAAATAGCCTCGTCAGATCGTGATATCAATCTTGATTCCATGCTTGGCGTTAAACTCATTTGCAGGGCCGTGGTTTGGGTCCCTGCAGACCCCGCAATTGCGGTGGGGGCGCAAGTTTCCTCGGGACCGCAAAGCCCCGGGAAGCCTCAAAGCCCCGGGAAGTCGCAAGGCTCCTTGGCTTCGAAGATCTATTGTGATGAAAAACAATTAACAAAATAATTATTAGGATCAATTGGAAAATTATTATCATACTTATATATTGAAATAGACATGTATCAGCACGTCTCTCTCTCTCTCTCTTTATATATATATATATATATATTGCATAATTATAACCCACGTATATTGTCTTAATATGTATAGGAAAAACTACTACAACTTTTTAGTAGATTTTCCTATATATATATATATAAAATCATTGATACAAGCCTTCCGAGCCCCGAAGAGGCCGCAAATCATTTGTAATTAACAAAAAAAAAAGAACTTGAGTGAGAAATAGATTATAGTTATCAGTTTCAACATACATACAAAAACATAACATGTATATCCAAAAAGTAGCTCAAAGTTGTGAAAACGTTCGTAATGTATACCCTCAAAACCCCAATTCCGCGATGTCTTCCGTTTTTTCGTGATCACAGGAACATTTGCGTTCCGTGAGTATGTTATTTTTATAAAGTACCATTTATTGCGGGTTCAATATGTTCGGGTGGAGGTGCAAGTTACATTCTTCGGGTAGAGGGGCTGCAAGGAGCATTCTGGGGTGGGGGCGTGATTTTGCTAAGCACGGCACCGTTCATTCGGAAATATTTAAACTATAAAAAATGTTTTTTTTTCTGATCGATGGTTAAATATGGCTTGAGGCGAGGGGAGAATGTACTATCCTTCCTCGAACCTTGTGGACCGACGTTACAGAATGCTGAACAAAGAACTTTACGTAATCTTACGGTTAAATCATAAAGGTTCTCGTCCAAGCAACAAAGTTAAGCAGTGTCGTGCTTGTGCACTACTTATATGGGGCAACTCTCCGGAATGATTTGCACTGTAAACAATTTTCAAGCACCTCAAATATCAGGTCTGTTGGCCTTAACTTCTTTATCATTTTGGATTGACATCTCCCAGAGAAAAACAGCTATATCGTTTTCCGTTACAGTTGACTGTTAATATCCATATTATTTGTTTCTGAAATTGCTTTACATAGAACTATACATATGTTATATAGCAATATACAACAAACACGCATATATATATATAAAAATATATTTTTATTAATGACGATGGACCGTGTAGAATAGTGAACAGAGAATTGAGAGAGCGCGCTTCTAATGGGGCCGACGGGGGGGTCGTCGTATCTGTTGCTCCTCTGGTCTGGTCTGGCTCTCTCGTCTGCCTCTGTCTGGTGAAATCCGTGCGCCGAGGTCTTTTTATAATCTCCAAACCGGGACTTCCGATTTTTGCCTCGCCCACGCACGCCCACGTAATTCTCAGAGACACCTGTTCTGTTTGCCTCTGTCCATTTCCGCTACTGCCGGAAATAAGGTCAAACAAACATCCGTTCCTTTCAACGACCGGAAAACAACCCCGCTTGCATCAGCCTTCTCTCGGGTGGGACCAGATTGTTATATTACATTCCTCGCCTACCCATTTTCCAAAATGTTCACCTAAGAACATTTTAAGCGCAACACCCTCACTCTCCTCCCCATGCCACACAAGCCCGACAATTGTATAAAACATGTGCACGCTAAAACAACAAAACATGTGCATGCCGAAACAAAAAAACAACAAAAACAAAAACAAAAAATATATAGGGGAGCCTACATCGGCAACCCAACAATGTTCGTGTCCATCTTGAAAATTGTTCTACCAGCTCGATGTTTCATTGTTCTTTTTTTTTTCTTTCTTTTTTCCTCCTTTTTTTTTTTTTTTTTTTAATATACATTTTCACAGAATTGGGCAAAGTTCTTAAAAATGTTCATTTTCTTTCTCGACTCTGTCCATAAGCGTAGACTCCTCGATGCATAAACACGTGATTATAGGCGGTAACCGCGCCCCAGTTTCCAAACTAACATCGAGTAAATGACCTTTGACCAACACCATGTGTGCTTCTGCTCGAGTTTATTGTTACACATGTAACTTCATTTAATTTAATTTAATTTCAAACATACTATGTTTGAACACAGAAAAATGGCCATCATCTGCCGTACATATCATTCATAGTCTGACCGAGAAATGTTCAATAGAAAATGAAGAAAATTACCCTGATTCCAACGTTAATCCGCATGCAATTTACTTGTGGAGGATTAGAGGTTTCATCTATATTAATTTAGTCTAAAAAAATGGACCCGTGACTCGTAGTTCCTTAGTTTGTACAATGTTTTCTATTCCTTGAACTACTTCCTCTGGATTCGAATCCAAGCATATCTGACCTGCCGACATCCCTCTGCCCAACGCAGAGACACCCGAGTGCCGAACACCCGTTGACTCCGGAGTACTATTCACAACGGATAACTCAATTTCCTTTCCCGAAGCACTGTTGCTTCTTTTACACTTAAAAATCCGCTTCCTAGCTATTATTCCAAGGATTATCATAACGCCTACCACGCCAGCAATGACCCCTATCGTCAACCTCCTCGGGAGTTCCTCACATCCTTCACTAAATCTCTCCATATTTATCTGTTCCAAGGTATTTACTAGTTTGCGGATAGGAATCTCCTCCATATCGCGCAATTCTACCGGCATGGTGTCCACTGAAAAATTGGGAAATTACTGCGTAATTGGGGACCAACCCACTGAACCAGAGACGTATAATTTACTTTATGCTTTAGATACTATTAATAATTTTCCACGTTTGTATCTTTCTTTTTGTTCCGATCAACTGTGGAATCTGCAGGTCTATCCGTGTCAATATAAAGTTTTCAGAAATTAATATATCTTCAAAAGATATTTCCCAAGTCACATAAATGAAAATTCACAGAGGATGTTGAATCGATGGGAACCTGCACAAAAGCATAATTCACAACCATAGAAATGTAAATCATTTTGTAGTGTACAGTCATTGAAAAGAAATCCAAAAAAAAAAAACTAACACTGCACAACCCAACGAAGACATTGTTATCAACAAGTTAATCCAATTATCCACTTTAAAGAGTAGAAGAAACTTCCTTTACATGATTTTACATTTCAGTTACTCAATAAAAGTAAGATTAATTAAGCAACATACCAGTAAACTCACTTCATATATATGGTAAAATATTAACAAAAAAAATAAATCATTAACTCAGATGTTTTGTACTTACAGATAGGTAAATATCTCAACTCCAATCCTCCCGTCAACTTTAACACCCCCGTCAACCCCAAACCTATGCGCTACTCTCTACATGTAGCCCTAACCCCCTCCGTTCTACCGAACAATCCATTTTTCAACTCTAGGGCCAGATCGGCAAAAGCACGCTGTTCCATTTTTTTTTCTAAC
>JBBBDQ010001935.1:3815000-3839165 GCA_037127315.1 Ascarosepion bandense | reverse complement strand
AGAGGAGGATTTATCTTCATTTACAAATGTATTAGCGCATTAGTCTAGGAGAAACGCCTTATTAAACTAGCATAGAAATAAATACAATATTGGAGCCACCAATATAGAACATATGACAACAAAATCAATGGGAGGATTTACAATTTACAAATGAATTAGCGCTTTAGTCTAGGAGAAACTCCTTATTAAGCCTAGCATAGAAATAAATACAATATTGGAGCCACCAATATAGCACATATGACAACAAAATCAATTGGAGGAGGAGTTATCTTCATTTACAAATGATTTAGCCCATTAGTCTTGGAGAAACTCCTTATTAAGCCTAGCATAGAAATAAATACAATATTGGAGCCACTAATATAGAACATATGACAACAAAATCAATGGGAGGAGGAGTTATCTTCATTTACAAATGAATTAGCGCATTAATCTAGGAGAAACTCCTTATTAAGCCTAGCATAGAAATAAATACAATATTGGAGCCACCAATATAGAACATATGACAACAAAATCAATGAGAGGAGGATTTATCTTCATTTACAAATGTATTAGCTCATTAGTCTAGGAGAAACGCCTTATTAAGACTAGCATAGAAATAAATACAATATTGGAGCCACCAATATAGAACATATGACAACAAAATCAATGGGAGGAGGAGTTATCTTCATTTACAAATGACTTAGCGCGTTAGTCTAGGAGAACCTCCTTATTAAGCCTAGCATAGAAATAAATACAATATTGAAGCCACCAATATAGAACATATGACAACAAAATCAATGGGAGGAAGAGTTATCTTCATTTACAAATGAATTAACGCATTAGTCTAGGAGAAACTCCTTATTAAGCCTAGCATAGAAATAAATACAATATTGGAGCCGCTAATATAGAACATATGACAACAAAATCAATGGGAGGAGGTGTTATCTTCATTTACAAATGAATTAGCGCTTTTGTCTGGGAGAAACTCCTTATTAAGCCTAGCATAGAAATAAATACAATATTGGAGCCACCAATATAGAACATATGACAACAAAATCAATGGGAGAAGGAGTTATCTTCATTTACAAATGAATTAGCGCTTTAGTCTAGGAGAAACTCATGATTAAGCCTAGCATAGAAATAAATACAATATTGGAGCCACCAATATAGCACATATGACAACAAAATCAATTGGAGGAGTTATCTTCATTTACAAATGAATTAGCCCATTAGTCTTGGAGAAACTCCTTATTAAGCCTAGCATAGAAATAAATACAATATTGGAGCCACTAATATAGAACATATGACAACAATATCAATGGGAGGAGGAGTTATCTTCATTTACAAATGAATTAGCGCATTAATCTAGGAGAAACTCCTTATTAAGCCTAGCATAGAAATAAATACAATATTGGAGCCACCAATATAGAACATATCACAACAAAATCAATGGGAGGAAGAGTTATCTTCATTTACAAATGAATTAGTGCATTAGTCTAGGAGAAACTCCTTATTAAGCCTAGCATAGAAATAAATACAATATTGGAGCCACCAATATAGAACATATGACAACAAAATCAATGGGAGGAGGAGTTATCTTCATTTACAAATGAATTAGCGCATTTGTCTAGGAGAATCTCCTTATTAAGCCTAGCATAGAAATAAATACAATATTGGAGCCACCAATATAGAACATATGACAACAAAATCAATGAGAGAAGGATTTATCTTCATTTACAAATGTATTAGCGCATTAGTCTAGGAGAAACGCCTTATTAAACTAGCATAGAAATAAATACAATATTGGAGCCACCAATATAGAACATATGACAACAAAATCAATGGGAGGAGGAGTTATCTTCATTTACAAATGACTTAGCGCGTTAGTCTATGAGAACCTCCTTATTAAGCCTAGCATAGAAATAAATACAATATTGGAGCCACCAATATAGAACATATGACAACAAAATCAATGGGAGGAAGAGTTATCTTCATTTACAAATGAATTAACGCATTAGTCTAGGAGAAACTCCTTATTAAGCCTAGCATAGAAATAAATACAATATTGGAGCCGCTAATATAGAACATATGACAACAAAATCAATGGGAGGTGGAGTTATCTTCATTTACAAATGAATTAGCGCATTAGTCTAGGAGAAACTCCTTTTTAAACCTAGCATAGAAATAAATACAATATTGGAGCCGCTAATATAGAACATATGACAACAAAATCAATGGGAGGAGGAGTTATCTTCATTTACAAATGAATTAGCGCATTAGTCTAGGAGAAACTCCTTATTTAGCCTAGCATAGAAATAAATACAATATTGGAGCCGCTAATATAGAACATATGACAACAAAATCAATGGGAGCAGGACTTATATTCATTTACAAATGAATTAGCGCATTAGTCTTGGAGAAAAACCTTCTTAAGCCTAGCATAGAAATAAATACAATATTGGAGCCGCTAATATAGAACATATGACAACAAAATCAATTGGAGGGGGAGTTATCTTCATTTACAAATGAATTAGCCCATTAGTCTTGGAGAAACTCCTTATTAAGCCTAGCATAGAAATAAATACAATATTGGAGCCGCTAATATAGAACATATGACAACAAAATCAATGGGAGGAAGAGTTATCTTCATTTAAAAATGAATTAGCGCATTAGTCTAGGAGAAACTCCTTATTAAGCCTAGCATAGAAATAAATACAATATTGGAGCCGCTAATATAGAACATATGACAACAAAATCAATGGGAGGAGGAGTTATCTTCATTTACAAATGAATTAGCGCATTAGTCTAGGAGATACTCCTTATTAAGCCTAGCATAGAAATAAATACAATATTGGAGCCACCAATATAGAACATATGACAACAAAATCAATGGGAGGAGGAGTCATCTTCATTTACAAATGAATTAGCGCATTAGTCTAGGAGAAACTCCTTATTAAGCCTAGAGGGAAAAGACGGATTAATACCTTTCTCAAGGGTATTTGTGCATAAGTGAATGCAAGGAATTCGACTGGAAATCGAACTCCGGCTCCCCGTTCCAAGCCGATATCCACTGCACCATAACGCACCACAACGCAAGAGCCACTCATATTAGATACTGACTAAACCAGGTATGTACATAAGAGTAGGCAGGATGAAGTGAAAATTATGAGGTTAAAGTGAATAAATAGCGATTAACTCTTGAATTGAAGAGATTGAGATCGTTGTGTTCAAGTAAGCATCCCTGGGGAATTTTTTTTTCTAGAATGTAACAGTTCACAATAAATACTGAATAGAACTCTATCCTTACAAAAAGAATACGGAGGAATGTGGGCGATTCGATTCCATGAAGGTAGCATGGCAACTTTTGAACTTATGTAACTGTTATGGGGAAACACACCTATTCTTCGGATAATGAACTCTCCCTCCTCTATTAATAAGAGTTAACAGGAACTTAACAGAAGTTCTTAGAAATACTTGGGAAGTTCATGAGAATTTTTTAGACTTCTAGTGGAGTTTAGTAGAACTACTAGGTAGTTGATATTAGTCGGCAGTTAGCCGAATGCTAAGGAGTCAGCTTTCAGTGGAAGATTACCAAGTTCCTAACATTTTGGGTACGTTAAGTCGATTAGCAATCGACATAGCACGATTATAACCTTCAGTGCGAAAACTACTCCACAACAGTAACTAAAGAATGGTGCGCGAATCTTGAACATTTGCCATCAAAACAGCGATATACTTGCGACTTTGCATCTAAAAGGTAACAGGCTGTAGAGTTTAAAGCAATTCATCCTCACATGACTACGTAAACTTAATCAAGAATTAAAAGTGCTTCAACCCCAATTTTTAATTTGATCTGGCTTTTTTAACTATTGCTGTTATTAGGTTAGGGGTCCTTTGTTTGAGGATAAGGAGGCTTCGTTTGTTGAACAAAAGCTACACGTGTTGAGTTAGTTGAGAAAATAAGCAAACAAAAGAGCAGGAACATTTTCGTGTAAATTTAATTTCTTAGGATCTTCTTGAACGAAAGTGCGGGCCTTAGGATTGTTTTTAAAAGTGTCTTTAAAAAAAAGTATGAAAAAAAAGTTAAATTTATTCTGTTAGTAAATTAGAGAGAGAGTGGTGTGTATAGTCAAAGCTATTCGGAAAGGACGCTAAAATTAGCGCTCCGTCTGTACGGGGCGCTAATTTTAGCGTCCTTTCCGAATTTCAGGTCGCAGTGAAATAGCGCTATAACCTTTACAGTTTTACAGAACGCATGCTACCAGTTTTTTCTTTTTTATACTCATGCCAAAAATCTGAAAAAAAGATTGCTGCAGATGATAGAGTTAACAATGCATGCGTATCTAGCAAAAAGTTTTACTTCCGTTAAATTATATAGTAGTAATTTCTGTTATGAAACTTAACCGTTTTGGACTATAATGAACTCTTCCTATTATTAGGAATACCGGAAGATTATGCCGTTCGGTGATGAGTTCAGTTGAGCTGAGATGAGTCACCCCGGTCTAATACTTGGCAGTCCTACTGTCGTGTAACACTATGTATCTGTCCTTTCGTTAACTATATATGTTTCACTAATACCCGAGTTCGAGTTTTCTTTCGGACTTATTCTGGGTCCACAATTTTTTTTTATAATCGTGTCCACACCAAGTAAGGCATTTTACTGCCACTGTTGTGTAGGGGGTTACATAGGAGGAATGTTATGAGAAGGAGTGAGAGGTTGCAGGGAGTATCAGGAAAAGAGTAGTAGAAGGAGGAGAATACTGATGAGAATGGGGTGGATTCTATATTCACTGGTTTTGTGGTCTTTTGTCATACAAACTCTGTGTAATAATGGATTCATATTAAGTGTGTGTGCGAATACTGGATTCATGAATATGTGTGTGTATTTGATGATAAGCTTGATAATCTGTACAATTTACAGTAAGCTGTCTATCGAGTGATTAATATTTTGTCTTTCTCTTCTTTTTGTGTCTTCTATTTTCATAAAAGAGCTGCTCCAATCTCTCTTGTTTCCAAAACAAGAAAATCTCTATCAATGTAAGTGCCTCTTCATTCGTATTATAACCTGCAGCACTCGAGTCTTTGACATGAATCTGTAGCACGTCATCTTGAAAAAAAAAAAGCAAATAAGAAATTCTTCCAAAGATGACGTTCCTATTATCTCGACTTCAAGTCTTTGGGGCACGAACAAAAAAAAAGTCGTCACGAGACGAACTGAGGTCAAATAATGATCTTCCCGTATGAGTTTTACATTACGGATAATTATATTAAGTATTCTTACAGAGAACAATGACGAATTTGAGGTTTGTCAGCAATCTACAATATAGACGGTAAATAAATTTAATATATTATATTTACATTGTTTGGACTGTTGTCCTCATTTTTTATTGTCATGTTTACGACGTTTCAGTCGCTGTATGCTTATAACTTCTTCAGGTGATTGGAATTTCAAACTGAATACTTTATTGGATAGATCGTTTTCGTTCCATGAGTCATGACACCTCCATATGTCTTATTTATCTCACTTTAACTCCTCTCTCTAAGTTTTTGTCCTCACTGGTATTGAACTCAGAACTCTTTAACCAACACTCTTATCCACTGGGTCTTGTGTACACTTCCTGGTGTCCAACTCCAGCACTATCGGTAGTCCAAGTACGCCAAGTATTTTTTATCAAGATATGATCTCTAGCCTCATATATATATATATATATATATATATATATATATATATATATATATGCGTGTGTGTGTGTGTGTATATATATATATATATATATATATATATATATCATCTGGAAATGATCATTCAACAGTTTTGAACATCGAAATTTATTTTATTATATATATATATATATATATATATATATCATGTGGAAATGATCATTCAACAGTTTTGAACATCGAAATTTATTTTATATATATATATATATATAAAATAAATTTCGATGTTCAAAACTGTTGAATGATCATTTCCATTTTATTATATATATATATATATATGTATATATATAAAATAAATTTCGATGTTCAAAACTGTTGAATGATCATCTCCATTTTATTATATATATATATATATAAAATAAATTTCGATGTTCAAAACTGTTGAATGATCATTTCCATTTTATTATATATATATATATATATATATATATATATATATATATATATATATATATAAAATAAATTTCGATGTTCAAAACTGTTGAACGATCATTTCAACATGAAATCCCTAAGAGAGATTTCACATCTCATCGGCAACTACCACATTTTTAAAATGAAATAAAAAGGAATAAAAAATGAAGGTTAAGAATTAACAAATTTACGTTACAAAAAAATATTCGGTTAGCAATCAACGTCTATTTTTAGATTTTACTTTTAGATAGAGTTGTAAGTGAAAAAATTGGAAAATTTGGCTTCGTCTAGCTTTATAAAGGGGAAGGGGTTAGAGGATAGAATAGGAAGTGGTGTTAAATTGAGAATTGGGTTAAACAAAACAGAAGGAGAGGGAGGGGTAAGAAGGATGAAGAAAAAGAAAAGGAAAAAAGAAAAATTTCCATATTTTAGAGACGCTCTATATTTTATAGGAACACTCTAAAAATCAGCTACTCTTGTACCTCAAATATAGACAACATTATAAATTCTCATAATAGGCAAATTCAAATGAATTGATGTAATACTGTCTCTGAGTCCGGAATTTTATATAAATGCAATTCAACAGTTTTGAACATCGAAATTTATTTTATTTTATAATTGGCTCTGTAATTTTAATTACATTGAGTTCTCCACCTGTATCCTTTTTTAATATTAAAATTTTAATATTAATTAGGATCAGGTTTTGGGATTTACCTTCCTACTTTTCCGTTTGGATTAAAGTTATTTAATATATATATATATATATATATATATATAGTACTGTTCAAAAGTATTAAAATAAGAACTATTTTATCTTTTATGAGGCATCAAAATAAAGTATAAAATCACCCCTGTCCTAAAAATTTTGCACACTACCGTTAGTGTGCAAAAATATTAGGACAGGTGTGATTTTGGATAAAAACAAATTAATAAATCTAATGTTACTTCGCAAGACACCCTTTGGGAACAAATACAAGCTGCTTGGCAGGAGACATATTGAAAAAGCTTGTGATGTCAATGTCTGACAGAATGGAGGCTGTGATCAAAGCAAAAGGCTATTATACTAAATACTAAATTTATTTTGTAACAAGTATTTTTTCGTATTAAAGCATTTGTTGAGTAAATCAAATCAATTTACTTTAATTAAATTGTTTATTTTCAGTCAATATGCTTCATAGTTCTTGTAATACTTTTGCACAGTATATATATATAATGCTAGATTTTAATAGTGTTTAGTGCCAAATTTTGTGGGTTTTATTTTTTCGATAGTTTACTGGTAGACAGTAGCGGATGTGCGTTGTGGCGTAGTGGATATCAGCTCGGAACGAGAAATCGGAGAGACGAGTTCGAATTCCAGTTGAACTCCCTGCATTCACTTACGCGCAAATACCTTGGGAAAGGTATTAATCCGTCTATTCCTTCCAGTTAAGGGTTAAATGACAGGACAGATTGGGTTCTATAGCCTTGGCTGGCAAACAGTCAAACCAGAAAGCAATGGCAACCTACTGCGGGATAATCTTCTTCCCAGTCAGTCATGTCGCTTTCGAGACATGATCGCCCAAGCGTGTCTTACGTATGGCACTTAACTGACTGACTGAATATAATAGTTGAACATATGATTAAGGCCTCTACTGGGCATAAAGTGGGGGATCAATTTTATATTGTTATGAAGTAATAAACTGATCCCCCACTTATTTCTATATAATAATATAATACATATCTTCCCTTTCTAGCTATGAGTCAAATAACAGGACAGATTGGGTTCTGTAGCCTTGGTCGGCAACCAGTCTACCGCAGAAATCAATGGCAACCTCTACTGCGGGATAATCAGTCAGTCATGTCTATTTCGAGACATGATCGCCCAAGCGTGTATCACGTATGGCACTTAACTGACTAGTAGACAGGTATTTTTTGTTATAAATTGATCGATAGCAAACTAAGGATACAGCGTTAATAGAATTAATGTGAAGGTTTGTCACTTAGGTGAGCGGTGTTATGCCGACTTCGAAGTTTTGTGAGCGCAATGTTCTAATGCCGTCGCTCTTTAAGGCCATTTAACAAAAAAGTAGGCATGACTGAAATAACATGCTTAGATAAGTGACAAATTTCTTCACATTAATTATATATGTATATATATATATATGTGTGTGTGTGTGTGTGTGTGTGTGTGTGTGTGTGTGTGTTGGCCGGTATCTATCTCGCAGAAAGCACAGTGAGATCTCCTTGATTTTTCATAATGATTTCAGAGTTATTGCCATTCCAGATGTCCAACTCAGACACTACAAGTACAATGCGAGTTTTTACCGAGACATCAACTCTAGGAACGTTGGCATTCAAATCTTGCAATCCCTTTTAACATCATGAGATGTTGTTTTTTGTTTTTTTGTTTTTTTGTTTGTTTGTTTTTTGTTTTGTTTTTTGTTTTTGTTTTGTTTTTTTGTTGTTTTTTTTTTTTGCAATTGAGTGAAGGTTCCTGAATTTGTAGTTTCTTTCTTCTGTTTGATTACGATCTCCATCTCATAGATAATAAAGAAAATAACAAATCTGATTTTCCCAACGATTTTCTATAAAAAGTTACTTACTTGTATAATTTGTTTTTCGGTGCGAGGTTGAAAGAAGTATGCGTTTTTTTTTTCTTTCTTTCAAATAATCGATTTTACTTTTCGTAAGCGGGAAGGAAATATAGATGTTGAGTCAAGGATAATATTTTTCCAAATGAGTTTCTAAAAATCTGTGAGTGTCTTTAATCTGGGGGACAGAGACATTTTGGTTCCACTCTGAAAGCGTTAATTAAACGAATGCTTACACAAGGCATACTCTAAAAAGAGAGAAGAAGTGCACAGTTAGGTTATTCCATGCCAGAATTGGAGAAAATTTTTTAAGGCCGTCGGAGGCCATACTCTAAAGAGAGGGAAGGAATGCACAGTTAGGTTATTCCATTCAAGAATTGGAGAAAATTTCTAGAAGCCGTTGGATGACGTATTCTAAAGAGAGGGAAGGAATGCACAGTTTGGATATTCCATGCCCGAATTGGAGAAAATATCTTGAGGCCATCAGAGGCCATACTCTAAAGAGAGGGAAAAAATGCACAGTTCGGTTATTCCTTGCCAGAATTGGAGAAAATCTTTTGAGGCCGTCGGATGACGTATTCTAAAGAGAGGGAAAAATGCACAATTGTGTTATTCCTTGCCAGAATTGGAGAATATGTCTTGAGAACGTCGGAGGCAATTTTCTAAAGAGAGGGATCGAATGCACAGTTAGGTTATTCCCTGCCAGAATTGGAAAAAATCTCTTGAGACCGTCGGAGACCATACTCTAAAGAGAGGGAAGGAACGCAAAGTTGATCTATTCTATGCAAGAATTGGAGAAAATTTCTTGAGGCCGTCGGATAACGTACTCTAAAGAGAGGAAAGGAATGCAGAGTATGCGTTTTTTTTTTTCTTTCTTACAAATAATCGATTTTACTTTTCGTAAGCGGGAAGGAAATATAGATGTTGAGTCAAGGATAATATTTTTCCAAATGAGTTTCTAAAAATCTGTGAGTGTCAGAATCTATATTTATGGCGTCACTTGTCTTCTAGGCTTTTTCACACTTTTCTGCTCACGTATACGTCGTCTCTTGGCGCGATATTTTTTTCTTCTTCTTTTTTTGACCGCCTTTCCTTTTACGTCTTGGGTTGATGGATCCAGTTTGTTTATTTGCCTTGATGACACGATTGACAGCTGATATGTTGACACGAACAATATCCGCGATCTCTCTTTAAGGCTTACCAATGTGTTTGTAGTGAACAAAACAAGATCTACATTAAAAATTCAAATGCTAAACACTGACTCATTGATTTTGTTAGAAATAAACGAATGTGCTCGAATTACAAACTTTGCTTAGCACACACGCAAAAGCGAATCAAAAAACAAAACTCACGAAATTGCACACCTCGATGCGAAATTTTTTTGCCAATAAAAAACTAGGAAACATCTAAAAACAAAATAGAAAGGCCAAAATCACATCCGGGAGTGAATTCCCAAATGACCTTTTCGAGCCCCACAAACGAAATAAAAGACGGAATAAAGTCAATCGTCGCCAGAGAGAAAGGAGAGAAGCGTAATTAACACGTTACTTGAAAAACGTCGATACTATTATCTCTATCTTTCTCTCTTACCCCTCACCTCTCACCTTCTTTCTTTTCTGGAGTGATATGGGATTTTTTTAAATCAATTTGTTTCTGGGATGTGCAAATAGGTTGGCGTTATTGACTGCCAACAGAATTTCTTAAATCCTTAAAATGAAAGTAGTTAGACATTATTTTTGACAGCTGAAAAACATTTTTACTTCTATCTGACAAATAAAAAAATCATATTTCCTATTAAAACAAATTTTCTTTTTCAGTTGCTATGATTTTAAAAATATAGCAGCTTAAATTTCTATTCGAATTTTTTCAAGTAGAGTGTGCTTCTTTTCTTAAGAAATCTTGATCTTGAGAGTGATCTACATTCTGTGGTGGATTGGGTTAAGAAGTGGCTTGTAATTTTCAGTGCGTCTAAGACCAAGCTGCTGTCTGGCAATCATCACAAGCAAGCTCTCCTGCCTCCCATAAGCATGGACCAATCAAGTCTCCCTGAGAGCAATACACTGCACCTCTTCGGTCTTACTCTCTCTTCCGATCTCAATTGAGTCAATAGCTAAATCCCCTGCTAGGAAGGTTGGATCACTGTGTCGGACCAGGATGTTTTTTTCGCCTAAATCCATCCTGCATATATACAAATCATCCATTCGTCCGTGCATGGAGAACTGCTGTCATATATGGTCAGGCGACCCTGCTGTTCATCTCAGTGCTCTTGACAAGCTCCAAAGGAGAATCACTAATATGATAGGTACTGGCTTGGCAGCTCGACTCCAGCCACTTCCCTACCGATGGGATGTGGCTTTCCTCTGTCTGTTCTATAAAAAACTTTTGTGGCTTCTGCTCCAACAAACTTTAGTCACTGGTGCCTCTGCAACAGATGTTTACTCGTGCAACCAGACTGGTAACTGAGTCTCACTCATTCAGTTACATAAACCAAATGTAGACGACAATTCTACTCCTCCAGCTTCTTTTCTCGCACTTCCCGCCTGTGGAACTCGCTTCCATATTCTTGCTATCCTGACGGCTACAACCTCCAGGAATTTAAATGCAATGTCAATAATAATCTCTTAACCACTTGACTCTAGTTCTTTCCACACCACCCTGTATATCCTTTCCTTTCTCTCCACCTTTGCAACTGTCATCACACCTGTATTCCCATCCTTCTCTTGCTCCTTTCTCTAACACCCCCTGTAACTGGTTCGTCTTTCTCTTCACTCTCCTCCTATCTAATCTTTTACTCTTATGTAGCCCTCTGTACATCCCTGGCGTTACCGCCTTGCTCGGGGTGATTCGATTAAAAAAAAAACTTGTTATTTTTTTTATATTTTTTAATCAATTTCACCCGATGCAAGGTACTAAGCAACTAAAAAACAAGGGGTGTGGAAGAATTAGAAAACGGAAACATTACTAAGTAGAAATCGAATAGCTGAGTTCGAATTCCAGTCGTGCAAATACCCTTGGGAAAGGTACGAATCCGTCACTTCTCTCTCCAGCTATGGGTTAAATAACAGGACAGATTGGATACTATAACCTTGGTTGGCAACCAGTCTACCGCAGAAACTAACGGCAACCTAGTGTGGGAAAATCTTCTGCCCAGTCAATCATGTCACTTTCAAGATATGATCGTCCAAGCGATTATCACGTATGGCACTTAACTGACAGATTGACCTCCGGGATCACAGACGGTACTGTGACCTCGGCCTTCTCTCGCATTTCCGACCAATTCATTTCCAAGAGGAAATCAGGACAACACCAGAAGACGAGTATCTTTATTGCTCCGTCTGTCTGTCCGTCCAGAAAAAATGGACGGACAGACAGTTGTTGTTGTTGTTGCTGCTGCTGCTGCTGCTGCTGCTGCTGCAGTATTTTCAGGGCTTCTGTGACGCTTAGATATGTCTTTATTTTTATTTTTATTTATTTTTATTTTTTTGTGATTGTAAAGGTGTGTGTGCGTTGTGGTGCAGTGGCTATCAACTCGGAACGACAAATCGGGGAGCCGAGTTCGAATACCAGTTGAATTCCTTACATTCATTTACGCACAAATATTCTTGGGAAAGGTATTAATCCGTCTCTTCCCTCCAGTTATGAGTTAAATAACAGGACAGATTGGGTTCTATAGCCTTGGCTGGCAAACAGTCTACCGTAGAACACAATGGCAACCTACTGCGGGATAATCTTCTTCCCAGTCAGTCATGTCTCTTTCGAGACATGATCGCCCAAGCGTGTATCACGTACGGCACTTAACTGACTGACTGAATATAATAGTTGAACATATGATTAAGGCCTCTACTGGGCATAAAGTGGGGGATCAGTTTTATATTGTTATGAGTAATAAACTGATCGCCCATTTATTACTATATAATAATATAATACATATCTTCCCTTTCTAGCTACGAGTCAAATAACAGGACAGATTGGGTTCTATACCCTTGGTCGGCAACCAGTCTACCGCAGAAAGCAATGGCAACCTACTGCGGGATAATCTTCTGCCCAATCAGTCATGTCTCGAAAGAGACATGATCGCCCAAGTGTGTATCACGTATGGCACTTAACTGACAGACTGAATGGTGTGTCAGTGGGATTGGTAATTGGTGTGACATGTGTGGAAGAGACTGACCAATGAGATGTTGTGGGTTTCTTCTTCAGGCTTGTCATTTCTGAAGATGGTAAGAGTCAAGGATCTAGTCATTAAGGGAAAGGCCATGATCTCTTTTGATCATGGGGAAGACGGGGAAAAGGATGAGGGACCCAGAAACTCCACTTGCTTTTGCTATTTGACCCGCTTTGTCTCAAGAACTTCTTTTAGTTTCTTTAAACTTTCTAACTTATCCCAACTTAATTCGTTCTAATTTTGTATCTCGCTCGCTGTATTATCATACGACGCCGAAGTGTTACTCTTAGAGCTGGTAGAAGGAATGTGGCTGCAGATGTTTTTTGCGCTGGGGTTTTCAGGGGGCTGATTCCACGTTGTTTGGCTCTTCTCTCTGTTCATACCCACGACACGCCATTCTTCTTCTTTCTTTTGTTTTTTATTCGCACTTGTGGAAGGCGTCGCCTTTGGTGGGGATGTAGGACGAGACCCAACTGAGTGTTTGCCCCCACCGATCCGTGTTGCTGATAGTCCATTACATACACATCAGAAATATCAGTATCGGACAGGGGGGGGGGATTTGGTTGACTTTCTGCCGTTCAGGATGACCGGCATTCTCCGACCGCAAAAGTTCAAACAGTTAGGGACGACAGGCAAACAATCGAGCATGTTATATAAGCTCTGTCCCCCATTCAGGTTGTCAGAGGTAACACCTCGTATTTGGTCATATTGACTAAAGTAGTCAGTTACGTTCTCTCCTGGTCCTACGCCGACCATCATATTCTATCCGCAAGATAATGTTTTGACTTCTCAGCTCGCAGCTTGTGACCACGATACAATCTTCAGCTGTGGCCAGTAGTACGGCCCACATGAAAAAAAATAACAGTACCTTTAATGACTCTTTTAGGTTTGACCCCCAAGTACATCAGAGATCGGATAATTGTGTCTTTTGCGGAGCGACAAATGTTTGCACTTGTCCACCACGAAGACCGACCCTATTTTTCTTTTCTTTCTCTAATTCTTAGAGATTTTTCAAAAGCACGTCATAACTTTTGCTTTTCCAAAAAATTCAGCGATTATAATAATACAATTTGGGGATGGGACTTCCAAGAAGTTTAGTTTCTAAATGTTTTTCTGATCATAGTGGGGGTCATCGAGTCAATACGCATGATAGCTTAACTGCATAGGATGTGATTTGCAAGGGCATTGAGTTAAGTGCCATACGGGAAACACGCTTGGGCGATCATGTCTCGAAAGAGACATAACTGACTAAGTAGAAGATTTTCCTGCAGTAGGTTGCCATTAATTTTTGCGGTAGATTGTGTGCCAGACAAGTGTATGGAGGCCAATCTATTCTGGTATCTAGCCCATAGTTTCAGGGAAAAGAAATGGATTAATACCTTTCTCAAGGGTATTTGGGTGTAAGTGAATGAAACGAGTTAATTCGATCTTAGCTCTCTGATTTCTCGATCCTAGCCGATATCCACAGCGCATATCAGTTTTGAATTCAGAAGTTTTTCATCTCCTATACTGGTTGCCACCCAAGGATATAGAACCAAGTCTTTCCTGATATTTAACTATATCTGGTGTCAAAAGATATGACTTTATTCTTTTCAAGAGGGTATTAGCACGTAAGCGAATGTAATAAACTCGATTGGAATTCGAACTTGATTCTCTGATTCCTCGTTTATTTTTTATATAAACTGTAAGTCATTTAAGTACCATACGTGATACACGCTTTGGCGATCATGTCTCGGGCACAAGATTATACCGCAGTAGGTTGCTATTGCTTTCTGTGGTAGACTGGTTGTCGACCAAGGCTACAGAACCCAATCTGTCCTATTATTTAACACATAACTGGAGGGAAGAGGCGGATTAATACCTTTCCCAAGGGTATTTGCGCGTAAGTGAATGCAAGGAATTCGAACTCGGCTTCCCGATTTCTCGTTCCGAGCCGATATCCACTGCACCACGACGCACATCCTAAACATCTCGCGAGACGGAAATTCTCAATGAATATATATATATATATATATATCTTTTCTTTTCCTATTCTAGAAATAAGTTAGAGTAAGTAATGGTAAGAATGGTTATAATAGTCAAGCTCATGTCAGCTATCCACTGAGTGGGAACGACCACAGAAAAGATTATACTTACTTCTTCAGTGGAGGTTCTGTAAATCGCCCGAACGATAGACATTGGTAGGTAAAAGAGAGAGTATTTCTGTTCTTTTCGCAAAGATGGTCATAAAATTGCGGAGATCAACAAAATCCTTCCAAATTCAGTTATTACACACAACATAGGAAAATGTATTAGTTTCTTTTTTTTTTCTTTTTTTTTTTCTTTGCTTAATTATTATTTTATTTATGGATTTCATTTTCATTCTCCCGCCCTACTGTAGCTGGGCTGGAGCTGGGCTGGAGCTGCCCAATTCTCACTTTCCAGTCCTGACAGCAATTAAAATCGTTTTTTCGTCATTTATATATTTATTCTAATTATTTTATGAATGACTTTTTCCACATTTATTATATGAGATATTCAGTCAGTCAGTTAAGTGCCATACGGGATACACGCTTGAGCGATCATGTCCCTTTCGAGACATGACTGACTGGGCGGAAGATTTTCCCGCAGTAGTTTGCCATTACTTTCTGCGATAAACTGGTTGCCGATCAAGGATATAGAACCCAATCTGTCCTGTTATTTAAAACATAACTGGAGGGTATTTGCGCGTAAGTGAATGCAAATAATTTAATTGGAATTCGAATCCTGGACATTTTAGTTTTACAAATATTTAATTTTATTCCTACAAGGCAAAAAAAAATCATTAATTTCCAAGGGAGATAATGTCTAATAAATAAAGAGTTAGCTCCCTTTCATAATTTTTTTTTTTTCTTTTAGAAGTCGAATAAAAATGTAAGTTTTATATTTTACTTTCTAACTTCGATAAAGTATATTTTACAAATTATGCAAGCAACATATCCGAATCTGTGATATTTGTATCCGAATTTCGAACTCGGGTCTCCCTTTCTCATTCGAAGTGGTTAACAATTGGATCACCACCGAGATCCACTTATAAATTTAATTTGTTTGTTCTTTTCATCATTTATTTATTTATTTATTTATTTTGTTTATTTATTCAACATTTATTATCTGAGGTTATACTGGGCACTAATTTTTACAAGTATTTAATTTTATTCGATCCCGACTTGGCAGCTAGGATACAGTCGCTTTCTCACCGACGCAGTGTGGCTTCCCTGTGTCTCTTCTACAAATACTTTCACGGCTTCTGCTCTGATGAACTTAGCTCACTGGTACCCCCTATATATGAATTTCCTCAAGCCACAAGATTAGCAACTAGGTCCCACCATTTTACTTTAAAACCGATAAATTGTAAACGCAAATTCTACTCTAGTAGCTTCTTTTCTCGCACTTTCCGCCTGTGGAATTCCCTTTTCGCATACTTGCTATCCCGACAGCTACAATCTTCAAGAATTTAAATGTAAAGTCAGAAGTCATCTCCTGTCTCACTAACTTGCATCCTCTCTCTCTCAAGCTCTTTTTTCCGTCCACCCAACTCATCAGTATTCTTATCCATCTCTTACCCACTTCCTGACACCCCTGTAACCTGTCACTCTTTTACATAAGATTTCTCCTAGGTAATCCCATGCAAAACAGTGGCAGTTAAATGCCTTATGCCTTGCTTGGGGCCACACAATTATAAAAAAAAAAAAACAATCCTACTCGCCAAAGTTATCGATTTCCAAGGGAAATAATGCTTAACAAATAAAAAGTTGCCTCCCTTGCATTTCGAAATCAAATAATAATATTGTTTTAATATTTTACATACTTCTGAAAAATTTGTTTTACAGATTTATTCATGATTGAAATGTAATGCAGGTAACATATCCAAACCTATAGTATCTGTGTCCGAATTTATATGCTGAAATTTATTTCGATGTAAGAAATTTTGTGATTTTTTATTCAATATTTTGCCACAATTTTTATTCTTGTTAAATCTTGAAAGAAGAAACGGTTATTTTCATAATGCTAAGACAAAAATTTGACAAGGATTTTATGAAATAATCATTTTTATAATTAAATGTAATCTTTGCTAATGAAAGAAAGACAAACATGAAAGATAAGATGGTGGGGATACTGCTCACAACTGTTTAAACTCTGTTATAGTGAAATAGAAAATTTTGTTATTTTTAATTTATTTTTATTTGTACTCATTTCTTTAAATAATGATCTACATTCTTATTTATGAGTGTTACTGCATACCACAACTTTAGATCTCAACATTAAAATAATCTATAGTGGTTGTTATGCCGCTATACAAAATCAGCCAACTAACATGCTCTGCTTTCATTGGTTCCAGTCTACTCAGATCTTAACACAGAATTTAATGTTATGGATTTTTCTATGTTTTTATACATAATACATTTGTCTTCTCTCCTTTAAACTACATTAGCTCAAAGGTGTTTTTGTTTTTTTTTCCGTTTTTTCGCAAAGCACTTTCTTGTGACTGTGTATCGCCTATCTATAAAGAATCATGAAGGATTGTTTTCTTTCAGATTTAATTAATTGACTCATTTGAAACCAGTTTTAGGCATTGTTCTGAGAAAACTGTTGTGTATATGATAATTTCGACTTTTCTAAATAAGATTAAATATCTACAGTGCCACGCAAAAGTTTACGACCAAAAAATGTTTCTTCAGGGATTTCTAACATAGATGAATGAAAATATTACTGCTAGTAATATATATGTTAAAGCTTTTAGTCAAGCAATCTATTTTTAAAAAATAAGCAATAAAAATATCCCACAAAACAAAAACAATATTTAATAATGCAAACGTTTATAATACATTTTATTAAATCATCTATCAATATTTCATAGCGCAATGATTATTAATAATTACTGCATGTAGGCCTTTAGAGTAGTCCACTATGAATTTCTTGCATGTTTGTTAGTTAATGATTTTCCATTCTTCATAACAAAATTGCCTTAGTTCCTGCAGGTTTCTCAGATCCAACTCTCTCCACAAATTTTCAATCGGATTGAGATTTAGAGATTTTCATCATTTATTTATTTATTTATTAATTTATTTCGCATTTATTATCTGAGGTTATACTGGACATTAATTTTTACATGTATTTAATTTTATTCCTACACGCCAGTCATCGATGTCCAAGGGAGATAATGCCTAAGAAATAAAAAGTTGCCTCCCTTGTGTTTTGAAATCAAATAAAAATATTGGTTTAATATTTTACATACTTACTTCTGAAAAATTGTTTCACAGATTTATTAATGACTAAAATGTAATGCAAGTAACAAATTCGAATCTATAGTTTCTGTATCCGAATTTATAAACTTAAATTTATTTTCATGTAAGAAATTTTGTGAATTTTTACAACATTTTAGAACATCTATACTCGTTGAGTCGTTGAACCATGATTTTGTAATCTTCACAGTATGTCAAGTTAAGGATCGTTGTCTTATTGAAAGACCCAATTTGGTTTCAAATTCAGCGAATCTGCACTCTGATGTAAGTTTTTCTCAAAAATATCCCTATAATATTCTACATTCATCCTCTCTTCAATTATTTCAATGTTCCCTGCACCTTGGACACTAAAGCAATCCCAGATCACAGTTGATTCGCCTTCATATTTTACTGTTGGGATAATATTCTCTGGTAAATATTCAGTACCCTTCTGTCTCCAGTCATTTGCCAATACAATTCTCATTTGCAAAATTCATTCTAGCAATAACATGTTTTCATTTAAGAAGTGATTTTCATTGTAGTACTCGAAGATGTCATATCGATGACGTGAACGACTAATTGTATCCGTACTCACTTTGATTCCATTTATTTCTAGTCCTCCCGAAAGTTTGTAGGGGCCTCGGAGATGCTTGGTAAATTGGCTTGTGCCAAACACGTCCGAGGTCCCAACAATTTAAATTTCAGAAGATTGAAGGTTGAAATATGAAAGGATAAAATATTTTGTGTGTACTTCAAAGTAAAGATTTATTTACAGAATGACAAAATTGTAAGAAGGAAAATATAAGTGAAATTTTGTTAACTGAACATTATAACATATTTGTGAGAAGAAAAAGTGTTCATTGAGAAAATGCTTGCAGTTTTGTAGTTAAGATTGTTCGTAGAGAAATGTAGGTATTTAGAATGTCCACAGAAGTTTAGAGTTCATGGTTGTGTAGTAGCAGAATGTAAAGTCATTGTTCCTTCCTCTTTTGGTAAGATAGATTGAGAGAAGGCAAAACAAATAAAGAAATTGTACTTAACGCATCCATTTTGTCGTTGTTGTGGTTCTCTTTAGCGGCGTGGTGCGAAAATGAAGAAAAGGACGTTGGAAGAAGAGGTCGAATGAAACTGCTGCATGCCCTACGTCCGGGTTGGCGTGGAGTGAAAAAGAAGAAAAGAAAATTGGCAGCAAAGGTGAGTCAGTTTGAAGTTTCTTCCTTACATTGTGAGATGCTATCAGCCACCGCTTCCATCTGACTGACTGCTGCAACCGGTCAGGGAACATCCTTAAATATTGAAATCTGATCACATGGTAGGTTCCCAGGTCGTTTTTTTCTTTAGCTTTGAAAACAAATCCGTTTCGCTGACATTATTTGAATTTTTCGATTTTCCATCCAATCCGGATCCAGAGTTTCGCTTTTCACACTGACTTGTGGATTTTTCTTAGTTGAGTTTTTCCAAAGTCATTTGAATCCAATTTTGCGGGTGTGCAGTTTTACTTTGGGGTTTTCTCAAATGTTTTTGATCGTTTGAATACGATTTTGCGGGTGTGCAATTTATTTTGTGTTTTTTTAGTTGGTTGTTGGATGATATAGAATTTGTATCCTATAAGTTCTTTAAGCGCAACTTGGTGTTCGTTTCCAGCTGATCGCGTCAATAATCTTGCCGTACATTCCGTTGCTTTGCTAAGACCACCAGAGCTTTGGGGGGGGGGGGGGACGAATAGAATGAAACGTCTTCCAGTGACGATCAAAGTGAACTGAACTCAATGACGCATGTAACTGACTAAATATCTTTCTATAACCAAGTTCATTTATATGACGGTCAACAATACCTTTACGGGGGTCTTGATCAATTATTTTTTCCCCATTTTGTCAATGTTTAAAGGACGGTTGACAGAAAAAGAATGACGCAATCATTTCTAAAATTAATCATAAAAGTAAAATGTGAAACGTTTTAAAAATCAACACCATCCTAATTTAGAACATTCTCGTTAAGTTTGAACACTTTTATATAAAATCTGCTGCAAATAAAAAAAATGAGTTGTAAACTTTTGAGTCACTAAATATAGATTTTTTTTCATGGGATATTTTTCTGAATTTTTTTAAAAATCAAATGTGTAAGAACACTTGTCGTGTTCTTCCATATTTCTATTTAACCGGATGTTGACTGATTGATGACAAAAGTAGAATAAAAGATTTGAGTTCTGCGCATAGGATCGACGCATATATTACAATAACAAAAGAATTATTTTTCATTATTCACTTAGCGAACCGGTGTTAAAATATATTAACCCATAGCAAAAGGAATTGCCTACCGAGTGAAGAGATAACCAATAAAAGAAAAGATACCGAGAAAAATTAACAAGTCTATGCGAACTTTAGTCGTTATAGTATTCTCACATGAATCAAACATCAAATAGAAGGGGAGAGACCGAGTCATGTAGAGGCATAGCATCCGGGTCGAGCGACGAACTTCCTCTTAACCTTACCGACTAACGCCGCCGTAGACATAGGACATCAGCTAAAAGCAAACAAAAATTTTTGGCCTTGTCTTTTCTTTTTTCCTCTTCCTTCATAACAGCAACGAATAGCAGTTAATGTTTTGTACAGGTGTAAATAAATTATACATTTATTTACCCAAAAATCAGATGCATTCTTTTTCATGAATTTATGATTGCTGAGGGGAAAAAATAATTAACCTCTACGGTAGTAACGACAAAAGCTACAGTTCTGCCTTCCAGATTACTCATTTCTTCATTTCCGCAACAGACTGAATTATATATATATATATATATATATAATCGTTTGGCCCCAAGCAAGGCATTTTACTGCCACTGTTGTGCAGGGGGTTACATAGGAGGAATGTCATGAGAAAGAGTAGTAACAGGTTACAGAGGGTGTCAGGAAGAGGGTATGAGAAGGAAGAGAATACTGATGAGAGTGGGGTGGACGGAGAAAAAAGCATGAGAGAGAAAAAGAGGATGTAAGTTAGTCCGACAGGAGGTGACTATTAATTTTACATTTAAACTCCTGGAGATTGTAGCTATCGGGAAAGCAAGTATGCGGAAGGGAATTCAACAGGCGGGAAGTGCGAGAAAAGAAGCTGATGGAGTAGAATTTGCGTTTACAATTTATCAGTTTCACAGTTAAAGAGTTGGACTTAGTTGCTAATCTTGCCGCTCGGGGAAATTCATACATAGGGGGTACCAGTGAGCTAAGTTCATCGGAGCAGAAGCCATGAAAGTATTTGTAGGGAAGCCACATTGCCTCGGTGAGAAAGCGACTGTATCCTAGCAGCCAAGTCGGGATCGATCACATTACAGACTCTCCATTGGATTTTGGTCACGGTGGATAGCAGGAGCATCCGACCAGATATAGCAGCAATATTCAATGCACGGGCGGATGGTAGATTTGTATATGTGCAGGATTGTTTCGGACGGGAAAAACTTCCTGGCCCTACACAAACAACTGACTTTCTTAGCAGCGGATTCAGCTATGGATTCTATCAAGTTATTCCACTTAAGGTCTGATGTGCGAGTTAATCCGAGGAGGCACAGTGTTTTACTTTCAGGGAGAGAAACCTGATTCATGTTAATGGGTGGGAGGAAATATATGTTCAACGAACAGTAAAAGTTTAATTAATATAACAGTATTAGCAATATCTAAAAAAAATACATTTTTTGGAATATGTTGTAAGTTATCACGGGGCACTGTAAATTAGGAAAATTATTAATACAGTGGAAAAAATACATTTCGATCTTTAAGATTCATTGAACTAAATTGTCTAGTTTTTGTTTTTTGTTTTTTTTTTGTTTTTTTTATGTATTTATATAGTTTGAATAACTTCATTTAATTTCCTTTTCTTATTGTTTATATATTGGAATTTTGGACTATAAATCCATGCACATTGTTAAAAAATGAAATTTCAAAATTTGAAATTTCTCAATTTGCTTTAAGCATTTACTATTACATGGAAATTTTCTACTACATGGAAATTTTCTGCTACATGGAAATTTTCTACTCCATGGAAATTAATTACATGGAAATTCACTTCGTGTCAGATAATTTATCATGAACATTTTCTCTTTTTGACTACTGAATCTACGAACTTTTAATATTTGATTGTCTTTGAATATGCTACTGACAACTTCAAGCGTGTAAATTTGCAAATAAATTCTTTATCTTGTGTCTTTAAAATATTCATGTGTATTTCATCACCCCATATGTTACTTCATGTCTGATTTCTGTTTCGCATCCATAAAAGTGACCATTATACGAAATGCGCGCTGCTTTTATAGATGGAAAAATTTCATTTATGATTTCACTTTACTAACCCAGACCTCAGAAAATAACAATTCACAATTACCAATTTCGTTATCTCTGTGTGACTGTAAATTGACGAGCTGCCTTTCTTAGTGGCGAAGGATTGGACGCCAGAAACCTCAAATAATGACAATTATAAAAATTACACACAATTGTCGACGAAAAGGGACATCTTCATTTTAGGGGATTTTGCGAATTGATTGTTGTGGAGTAGTTTTCGGTTATAATCGTGCTATGTCGGTTGCTAATCGACTTAACGCACCCCAAATGTTAGGAACTTGGTAATCTCCCACTGAAAGTTGACTTCTTAGTATTCAGCTAACTGCCGACTAATATTAACTGCCTAGTAGTTCTACTGAACTCCAATAGATCTCTAAAGAACTCCTATGAATTTCCCAATAACTCCTCAAAAACTTCTCAAGAACTTCTCCAGTTAACTTCCTGTTAACTCTTATTAATATAGGGGGGGAAAAGTCAATTATCTAAGGAATAGGTGTGTTTCCCCATAATATTGATCATATGGTATTTAATTTGCATGTTTAAAATCTTCCTATATATCTATCTTAAAAGTTCATTGGGTTTGTAGCAATACCGAGCAAGCGAGGGGCCGGATGTTTGCCCTCTGAGGTCCAGATAGCAAATGACCAAAACTGGTCTTTGCTCACCTAGTCTCGACGCACAGGTTCCGGTGGAAAATTAGAAAGAATATAAAAAGCAATTTCCACCAATCAAAACGCCCCGCGCCATATTCAACGAATCCTTTCCGCACACCCATTCGGAGCCCCTTTGGGGACAATTAAAAGAACGACGAATTCGACCTCTCGCCAAAAAGCTTTGAAGTATACCGACAGTCAATGTTACTATGTCTTTCTTATCAACTCCTTTGTGCCACTAATCCTTAATTGCTGTCAGTGTTTCATTCACCAAAGAAGATATCGAATTACAACTACCAACCCATTGACCTCCTCTTACGTCTTCTGGGACCAGCAAGGCAAAAACTTAAGTATTCACAAAGAGACACTTTAATTCCTTCTATAAAATTATTTCTTTCCTTTCTTTCAAATGAACATTATAAGAACGGACTTTGTGCGTGTAAAATCAAGAGACATTATATTTGTTATTTATGTATAAAAGTATTTCAGCTAAACCCTTCTTTTTTTATATTTTGTTATGTTTTATGGTGACCGTAATTGATTGCTTACAGAGCTTTATTTCTTTCTTCACGAGGCCTAAGTTGTAGCTGGACATTAGTGACTGCTATAACTATTCTTTGTGATACTGAACGACGAGCTCGTACCGGTAACCCCACCTTAGGTTCTTGGGTGATCAATGTAAACAAATTGTAAATCTTAGGGCTTAACACAAAACAGATGTTTTGTTTCTTTGTCTAAAGCAATTTAGATCATTATTTTCTGTGAAAGCAGACATTCTCTTCAGATAGCGTAGGGTAAACAAACGTCCCAATCCTTGTTTCTTAGGAACCAAGAAATTCGTACAGCACATTAATCGTCTCTTTTTTTTTATGTTAATCATATCTTTGTCGGCCATTGCCAGTGTTTCTGTTTCTGATCGGCGGGGCAGGGATACTGTTGAGATTTTTACTTTTGCTCAGTAATATTTTTAAATCTGGTTTCGATTTCAAAGCATTAATTTGATCGCGATTCGTTTTTAATTTTCTTCTCAATCATTCAAACAACTCTCCTGAGAATTTTATGAATCATAATCCAATTAGTAGTCCCTCCAAATTACTATCC
>JBBBDQ010001935.1:3735000-3810000 GCA_037127315.1 Ascarosepion bandense | reverse complement strand
TTCAGTCAGTTAAGTGCCATACGTGAAACACGCTTAAGCGATCATGTCTCGAAAGAGATATGACTGACTGTGCAGAAGATTATCCCACAGTAGCTTGCAATTGCTTTCTGCAGTAGACTGGTTGCCGACCAAGGCTATAGAACCCAATCTGTCCTGCCATTTAACTCATAGCTGGATGGAGATGAGATAGAGTATATTACATTATTATATTAAGTGTAATTAGTAGGGGATCAGTTTATTACTTCATAACATTAGAAAAACGATCCCCCACTTTATGACCAGTAGACGTTTTAATTGTTTCCAACTACTATATTCAGTCAGTCAGTTAAGTGCCATTCTTAAGTGATCATGTCTCGAAAGAGACATGACTGACTGGGCAGAAGATTATCCCGCAGTAGATGCCATTGCTTTCTGCGGTAGACTGGTTGCCGACCAAGGCTACAGAACCCAATCTGTCATCTTATTTAACCCATAACTGGAAGGAAGAGATGGATTAATACCTTTCCCAAGGGTATTTGTGAGTAAGTGAATGCAAGGAATTAAAAAATTAGACAACGTCGATAGTGGTTAGTACATAGATGGATAACTGCTTTGGAATATCAGGTTCTGTAAGCATGGATGTGCAGGTGGTGTAATAAACAACGGCTTGGAATTGGAGATCGGTGAACAGAGTTTCAATTCCAGCCAGGTTCGTTATAATTACTGACAAGTAAATTATCTTAGAAAAAGTATTAATCAACCTATTCTCCCGCCAGCTATGGGTTAAGTAGTAAGACTTGTATGAGTAAATCATTATTATTCTTAAAAGATACTTACAATCCAAAAATATTTTCTGGTTTTAAATTGTAGCGGAACTCTGGATCCTGATTGGTCATCAAATCGCAAAAATTCAAAATACGTCAGAGAAACGGTCTTTCCGCAGCTAAAGAAAAAATCATTCTGGAGTCACCCCACGTCACTGGATTGAACATTTAAGGATGGTCTCTAACTGGTCACGGTGGTCAGTCAGGGGAGGCGGTTTGCTAAAAAACAGTTAACATGTAACGACAACTACAAATCGACCCGGAGATAAGGTCAGGTCGCACCTTGTTCTCTTTCTTCTTATCTCTCTCAACAATTACTGTGACAAACATTTTGTACGAACTCTTAATACCTCAACTTTATCATTGAACACCAACTCTGCTCATGACTTCTTATTAATGTTTCTAATTGAACATTAACTTCTACAACTTATGTTATTCCTCCTTTTAATAAATTTCTATTTTAACTTACAAAATGTATATTTTATTATTCCACTCTTCTACACTAATCCACACATTCCGTCTGACTACCAACCTTCTGAAGAAAACCTTTTGATGATAATTCAACATAAACTTGTAAGCTGTAGGGAGTTCGGTTAAGACTGACACAAGGCCAAACCAAGAAAAATTAACCAGCTCCCTACTACTTCAAAATAACCAACAAAGTGTTAATAAACCGTCAAAAACAAGTCAATCAATAAAATTGAATTAAACTTGGCAGTTTATATACTAAAAATGTATTAAATTAATTGAATTAAACTTGGCAGTTTATATACAACTCATGTCGGAATTTTTAAAGGGCGAAATTATTACTGTAATATATATTTTCATTTTGAAATAGTGTGGTCATCGAATTGATATTTCGACTGCGGCACTCTCCGACCATCATCAGGTGTATGTTTACACATGCAGGAACTTTTGAGAGGAGACATTTTCATTATGTTTTTATTATTGTTATTATTATTCAAACTAGTACGATCATCGTGATTATGCTCACAACGTTTCGGCCGTGGCACTCTCCAGTCTTCTTTATGTGTCTGTTCTATTCGGTAACCGCCTCAGAACTTTTAAACGATCTCTTCATTCCACAGACCGTGCATCCATCAAAACATCGTACGACTGACACCTGAAAAAGGTTATTACGGCCAAAACCTTAGCATAACAATCAAGATGAACGTACTTGCCGAAATTTAAAGACAGGTGAAATAATTCTTTACTAACCTCAGTCAGGTAAGTGCCATATGTGATACACGCTTAGATATAAACAGGTTAAATATGTGCGTTAGAGGCGCAGTGGATATCGGCTCGGAACGAGAAATCGGCGAGCCGCGTTCAAATTCCAGTTGAATTCCTTGCATTCACTTACACGATAATACCCTTGGGAAAGGTATTAATCCGTCTCTTCACTCCAGTTATTGGTTAAATAACATGACAGATTGGGTTCTATAGCCTTGGTTAACAACCAGTCTACCGTAGAAAGTAATGGCAATCTACTGCGGGATAATCTTCTGCCCAGTCAGTTGTGTCTCTTTCGCGACATGATCGCCCAAAGCGTGTATCACGTATGGCACTTAACTGACTGACTGAATATAAAAATTAGAAACAATTAAAACTTCTACTGGGCATAAAGTGGGGGATCACTTTTCTATTGTTATGAAGTAATAAACTGATCTCCCACTAATTATACTTAATATAATAATGTTATATAATCTATCTCTTCTCCCTCCAGCTATGAGTTAAATAACTGGACAGATTGGGTTCTATAGCCTTGGCTGGCAACTAGTCAACTGCAGAAAGTAATGGCAACCTACTGCGGGATAATCTTCTGCTCAGTCAGTCATGTCTCTTTCGAGACATGATCGCCCAAGCGTGTATCACGTGTGGCATTTAACTGACTGACAGGAGACAAACGGTTAATCACACATAAAAAGGAACCAACTAGCCGCGTTCAAATTTAAGTAGAAATAGTTTATTTTTCTTTAACACTAATTCCTTTATTTGTCCACCCTGCACACATTGCCTAGCTAACGTACAAAACAAACTGGCTTTTCCAATCTAGTCTGACAGCCATTCTAGAAATAAGAAAAAATTTAAAATTCAAGCCTTTCGAACTGGCAACGCGAAACCAAACCACTATATTTTCCTGAAACAATCATAGTAATTTACGGTTTAGAGATACTAAATTAAAAAGAAATAGCGGAGAACCAAAACCACTTATTCTATGTAAAGTTTACATAGCAAGTAATTAACAACTGAAAAAAAGCGAAAAGTAAAGAAAGTTGTATCAAATAAATTAATGAAAAAATCATCAGTGGTTCTCTAACCTTAATTATATCTAATAAAGTGCAAACCAAATAAGTCGCTTGTACTCTTCTCGATTAACTTCATTATTTTATCACTGATTACCGAGTTATTGTTTTATGACAGACATTCGACTACATTAAAAAAAACAAAAAAACAAATTAAATTCTCGCCATTTTCACATATTTTTTAATTGTAAATGCATTATATATATATAAAGTCATGATTGGAAGTCATGGGTTATCTCCCTCTAACCCTGCAGGTTACTTGTTCACCACTACTGTAGTCTGGTATTGAACTCACAGCTCTAAGAGTCAAGTCATGAACTAACCAACGTCTATATCATTGTGATTGTAATAAAGGGTTCGGTTCGGTATTCCTACCACCTGAAGAAATGTCGTACAAATGGCAACAAAGATGAGGACAATAGTCCGAATAATGTAAATAATATAAATACTACCTCATCTCAGAAATATAGACAAATAGAATGATCTATTATTAAACGTCGTACAAATGGCAACAAAGATGAGGACAATAGTCCGAATAATGTAAATAATATAAATACTACCTCATCTCAGAAATATAGACAAATAGAATGATCTATTATTAAACGTCGTACAAATGGCAACAAAGATGAGGACAATAGTCCGAATAATGTAAATAATATAAATACTACCTCATCTCAGAAATATAGACAAATAGAATGATCTATTATTAAACGTCATACAAATGGCAACAAAGATGAGGACAATAGTCAGAATAATGTAAATAATATAAATACTACCTCATCTCAGAAATATAGAATGATCTCTTATTAAACGTCGTACAAATGGCAACAAAGATGACGACAATAGTCAGAATAATGTAAATAATATAAATACTACCTCATCTCAGAAATATAGAATGGTCTATTATTAAACGTCGTACAAATGGCAACAAAGATGAGGACAAAGTCAGAATAATGTAAATAATATAAATACTACCTCATCTCAGAAGTATAGAAGTGCCACAGATGTATATTTTATTTTTGTAAAATTTTTGAAACCAAGAATAAACTTTTGTTTACAAATGAGTTGATCGCTCAAAGAAAACGGTCGAAAAATTGAAAAAGATTGAAAATTGAAAAAAGATTGAAAAAAAATCTCAGTATTTTCGATTCCAATCAATATAATTTCTGTTTGAAATATACTAGAGTATTTCGCTTACTGGAAATGGTGAATTTAATCATTTAGCTTTCAATAAAACTTAAAATAAAAACTTCAAGTTTTTTAAGAAAATTTTTTATTTTATTTTTTAAACATCAATTTGAAAGTTAGGTATTAAAATGAGTGGAAAGATCTACGTGACAGTTTCTTTTCTTCCACTTCTCGCCTGTGGAACTATCTTCTAGATTCTTGCATTTCAGTCAACTTTGATCTTAAAAAAAAACTAAATGCAATGTCAATCGATATCTGCTGTCTTCTTAATTCCTGTTCTTTTATTGTTCTCTCTCTCCTTAATTATGTTTTTTTCTTCTCATGTTATTATAAGTCCTATGCTAACAGTTTCTTCTCTCTCTTGTAGAACTATCTTAAAGCTTCTTACTTTACACTGAACTTTGATCTTTAAAAAATTAAATTCAATGCCAATCGATATCTTCTGTCTTCTTAATTCCTGTTTTTTTATTGTTCGTTCTCCTTAATTATGTTTCCTTCTCATATTATTATAAATCCTATGCTAACATTTTATTCTCCCGCTTGTAGAAATCTCTTCCGGATTCTTGATTTTCAGGCAACTTTGATCTTTAAATAATAAATGCAATGTCAATCGATATTTTCTGTCTTCTTAATTCCTGTCCTTTTATTGTTTTCTCTCCTTAATTATGTTTCTTCTTCTCATATTATTATAAGTCCTATGCTAACAATTTCTTCTCTCGCTTGTGGAACTCTCTTCCGGCTTCTTGCTTTCCAGTCAACTGTGATCTTCAAAGATTTAAATGCAATATCGATCGTTCTCAACTGTCTTCTAGGTTATTGATATTTTATTGTTCTCTCTCCTTAATAATGTTTTCATCTTCTCATATTATTATAAGTCCTATGCTAACAATTTCTTCTCTCGCTTGTGGAACTCTCTTCCGGCTTCTTGCTTTCCAGTCAACTGTGGTCTTCAAAAATTTAAATGCAATATCGATCGTTCTCAACTGTATTCTAGGTTATTGATATTTTATTGTTCTCTCTCCTTAATAATGTTTTCATCTTCTCATATTATTATAAGTCCTTAACTAACAGTTTCTTCTTTCGCTTGAAGAAATTTCTTCCGGCTTCCTGCTTTTCAGTCAACTTTGATCTTTAAAAAAACTGTATGCAATGTCAATCGCTATCTTTTGTCTTCTTAATTCCAGTTCTTTTATTGTCCTCTCTCCTTAATGATGTTTCCTTCTTATATTATTATAAGTCCTATGCTAACAGTTTCTTCTCTCGATTGTGAAACTATCTTCTGGCTCCTTGCTTTTCAGTCAGCATTGATCTTCAAAAATTTTAGTTCAATCTCAATCTTTATCTGTCTTCATTCATCTGCTTTTGTTTTAACACTCATTAAAAATATCCTGTCAAACATGGACATAGACTACCGGCCATAATTATTAGGCCGCCCCAGTGTTCTAAAAACATGATGTTGGTTGGTTGTTTTTATGGCACATCAACCTCGGCGGGTCATTTATTGCTGGTAATACATTTTCTAGCAACAATTTATTGTTGTTTTTATATAAGATTTGTGCCTAGTAATACATTGTTCTTTTTTGAGAATCAAGATTCATTGGGATTTGTTTTTTTAGGGCAGGGTCCCCAAGTGCTAAGCTGTTATTTAACACATAACTGGAGGGACGTGACGGGTTAATACCTTTCCCAAGGGTACCAGTGCTTAAGTGAATGCAGGGAATTCAACTGGAATTCATTTGAAATGTTAATACCTTTCCCAAGGGTACCAGTGCTTAAGTGAATGCAGGGTATTCAACTGGAATTCATTTGAACTGTTAATACCTTTCCCAAGGGTACCAGTGCTTAAGTGAATGCAGGGTATTCAACTGGAATTCATTTGAACTGTTAATAACTTTCCCAGGGGTACCAGTGCTTAAGTGAATGCAGGGTATACAACTGGAATTCATTTGAAGTGTTAATACTTTTCCCAAGGGTACCAGTGATTAAGTGAAAACAAGGTATGCAACTGGAATACATTTGAACTGATAGTAACTTTCCCAAGGGTAACAGTGCTTAAGTGAATGCAGGGTATTCAACTGGAATTCATTTGAACTGTTAATACATTTCCCAAAGGTACCAGGGCTTAAGTGAATGCAGGGTATTAAACTGGAATTCATTTGAACTGTTAATAACTTTCCCAAGGGTACCAGTGCTTAAGTGATTGCAGAGTATTCAACTGGAATTCAATTGAACTGTTAATACATTTCCCAAGTGTACCAGTGCTTAAGTGAATGCAGGGTATTCAACTGGAATTCATTTGAACTGTTAACATCTTTCCCAAGGGTACCAGTGCTTAAGTGATTGCAGGGTATCCAACTGGAATACATTTGAACTGTTAATACCTTTCCCAAGGGTACCAGTGTTTCAGTGAATGCAGGGTATTCAACTGGAATTCATTGGAACTGTTAATACCTTTCCCAAGGGTACCAGTGCTTAAGTGAATGCAGGGTATTCAACTGGAATTCATTTGAACTGTTAATACTTTTTCCAAGGGAACCAGTGCTTACGTGAATGAAGGGTATTCAACTGGAATTCATTTGAACTGTTAATAGCTTTCCCAAGGGCACCAGAGCTTAAAGGAATGCAGGGGATTCCACTGGAATTCATTTTAACTGTTAATACCTTTCCCAAGGGTACCAGTGCTTAAGTGATTGCAGGGTATTCAACCGGAATACATTTAAACTGTTAATACCTTTCCCAAGGGTACCAGTGCTTAAGTGATTCCAGGGTATTCAACTGGAATTCATTTGAAATGTTAATACCTTTCCCAAGGGTACCAGTGCTTAAGTGATTGCAGGGTATTCAACTGGAATACATTTGAACTGTTAATACCTTTCCCAAGGGTACCAGTGCTTAAGTGATTCCAGGGTATTCAACTGGAATTCATTTGAAATGTTAATACCTTTCCCAAGGGAACCAGTGCTTACGTGAATGAAGGGTATTCAACTGGAATTCATTTGAACTGTTAATAACTTTCCCAAGGGTACCGTGTTTAAGTGAATGCAGGGTATTCAACTGGAATTCATTTGAACTGTTAATACCTTTCCCAAGGGTACCAGTGCTAAATGAATGCAGGGTATTCAACTGGAAATCATTTGAAATGTTAATACCTTTCCCAACGGTATCCCTGCTTAAATGAATGCAGGCTATTAAACTGGAATACATTTGAACAGTTAATAATTTTCCCAAAGGTATCCGTGCTTAAATAAATGCAGGGTATTCAACTGGAATTCATTTGAAATGTTAATACCTTTCCCAAGAGCAGCAGAGCTTAAAGGAATGCAGGGAATTCCACTGGAATTCATTTTAACTGTTAATACCTTTCCCAAGGTTAAAGAGTGCTAAGTGAGTGCAGGGTATTCAACTGGAATTCATGTGAACTGTTAATACCTTCCCAAGGGTACCAGTGCTTAAGTGAATGCAGGGTATTCAACTGGAATTCATTTGAACTGTTAATACCTTTCCCAAGGGTACCAGTGATTAAGTGAATGCAGGGAATTTAACTGGAATTCATTTGAACTGTTAATAACTTTACCAAGGGTATCCGTGCTTAAGTGAATGCAGGGTATTCAACTGGAATTCATTTGAACTGTTAATACCTTTCCCAAAGGTATCCCTGCTTAAGTGAATGCAGGCTATTAAACTGGAATTCATTTGAACAGTTAATACCTTTCCCAAGGTTACCAGTGCTTAAGTAAATGCAGGGTATTCAACAGGAATTCATTTGATCTGTTAATAACTTTCCCAAAGGTTATCCGTGCTTAAATGAATGCAGGATATTCAACTGGAATTCATTTGAACTGTTAATACCTTTCGTAAAAGTACCAGTGCTTAACTGAGTGCAGGGGCTTCAACTGGAATTCATTTTAAATATTAATACCTTTCCCAAGGTTACCAGTGCTTCAGTGAATGCAGGATATTCAACTAGAATTCATTTGAAATCTTAATACCTTTCCCATAGGTCCCAGTGCTTAAGTGAATGCAGGGTATTCAACTGGAATGCATTTAAAGTGTTAATACCTTTCCCAAGGTTACTAGTGCTTTAGTGAATGCACGTTATTCAACGGGAATTCATTTGAACTGTTAATAACTTTCCCAAGGGTGTCCGTGCTTAAGTGAATGCATTTAAAGTGTTAATAAATTTTCCAAGGGTACAAGTGCTTAAGTGAATAGAGGGTATTCAATTGGAATACATTTTCACTGTTAATACCTTTCCCAAGGGTACAGAGTGCTAAGTGAGTGCAGGGTATACAAGTGGAATTCATGTGAACGGTTAATATCTTTCCCAAGGGTACCAGTGCTTAAGTGAATGCAGGGTATTCAACTGGAATTCATTTGAACTGTACTAGCTTTCCCAAGGGTATCCGTGCTTAAGTGAATGCAGGGTATTCAACTGGAATTCATTTGAACAGTTAATAACTTTCCCAAGGGTACCAGTGTTTAAGTGAATGCCGGGTAATCAACTGGAATTCATTTGAACTGTTAACAGATTTCCCAAGGGTACCAGTGCTTAAGTGAATGAAGGGTAATTAACTGGAATTCATTTGAACTGTTAATACTTTTCCCAAGGGTACCAGTGATTAAGTAAATGCATGGTATTCAACTGGAATTTAT
Source organism: Ascarosepion bandense (assembly GCA_037127315.1). NCBI lineage: Eukaryota > Metazoa > Mollusca > Cephalopoda > Sepiida > Sepiidae > Ascarosepion > Ascarosepion bandense. Next base: position 3,801,050 of record JBBBDQ010001935.1, on the reverse strand, counting down.
TTGAACTGTTAATACTTTTCCCAAGGGTACCAGTGCTTAAGTAAATGCAGGGTATTCAATTGGAATTCATTTGAACTGTTAATACCTTTCCCAAGGGTAACAGTGCTAAAATGATTGCAGGGTATTCAACTGGAATTCATTTGAACTGTTAAAACCTTTTCCAAGGGTATCCGTGCATAAGTGTATGCAAGGTATTCAACTGGAATTCATTTGAACTGTTAATACCTTTCCCAAGGGTACAACTGCTTAAGTGAATGCAGGGTATTAAACTGGACATCATTTGAACTGTTAATACCTTTCCCAAGGCTTACAATGCTTAAGTGAATTCAGGGTATTAAACTGGAATAAATTTGAAGTGTTAATACCTTCCCAACGGTACCAGTGCTTAAGTGCATGAAGGGTATTCAACTGGAATTCATTTGAACTGTTAACACCTTTCCCGAGGGTACCAGTGCTTAAGTGAATGAAGTCCATTCAAGTGGAATTCATTTGAACTGTTAATACCTTTTCTAAGGGTAAAAGTGATTAAGTAAATGCAGGGTATTCAATTGGAATTCATTTGAAATGTTAATAACTTTTCCAAGGATAACCGTGCTTAAGTGAATGCAGGGTATTCAACTGGAATTTACTTGAACTGTTAATAACTTTCCCAAGGGTACCAGTGCTTAAGTAAATGCAGGGTATTCAACTGGAATTCATTTGAACTGTTAATAACTTTACCAAGTTACCAGTGCTTAAGTGAATGCAGGGTATTCAACAGGAATTCATTTGAACTGTTAATACCTTTTCCAAAGGTATCCCTGCTTAAATGAATGCAGGGTATTCAACTGGAATTTATTTGAACTGTTAATACCTTTCACAAGGTTACCAGTGCTTAAGTGAAAGCAGGGTATTCAACAGGAATTCATTTGAACTGTTAATAACTTTTCCAAAGTTTATCCGTGCTTAAATGAATGCAGGGTATTCAACTGGAATTCATTTGATCTGTTAATACCTTTCGTAAAAGTACCAGTGCTTAAATGAATGCAGGGGCTTCAACTGTAATTCATTTCAAATATTAATAACTTTCCCAAGGTTACCAGTGCTTCAGTGAATGCACGTTATTCAACGGGAATTCATTTGAACTGTTAATAACTTTCCCAAGGGTGTCCGTGCTTAAGTGAATGCATTTAAAGTGTTAATAACTTTTCCAAGGGTACAAGTGCTTAAGTGAATAGAGGGTATTCAATTGGAATACATTTTCACTGTTAATACCTTTCCCAAGTGTACAGAGTGCTAAGTGAGTGCAGGGTATTCAAGTGGAATTCATGTGAACTGTTAATACCTTTCCCAAGGGTATCCGTGCTTAAGTGAATGCAGGGTATTCAACTGGAATTCATTTGAACAGTTAATAACTTTCCCAAGAGTACCAGTGTTTAAGTGAATGCCGGGTAATCAACTGGAATTCATTTGAACTGTTAACACATTTCCCAAGGGTACCAGTGCTTAAGTGAATGAAGAGTATTCAACTGGAATTCATTTGAACTGTTAATACATTTCCCAAGGGTACCAGTGCTTAAGTGAATGAAGGGTATTCAAGTGGAATTCATTTGAACTGTCAATACCTTTCCCAAGGGGAAAATGATTAAGTAAATGCAAGGTATTCAACTGGAATTCTTTTGAAATGTTAATACCTTTTCCAAGGGTAACCGTGCTTAAGTGAATGCAGGGTATTCAACTGGAATTCATTTGAACTGTCAATAACTTTCCCAAGGGTAACAGTGCTTAAGTAAATGCAGGGTATTCAACTGGAATTCATTTAAACTGTTAATAACTTTCCCAAGGTTAACAGTGCTTAAGTGAAAGCAGGGTATTCAACAGGAATTCATTTGAACTGTTAATACCTTTTCCAAAGGTATCCGTGCTTAAATGAATGCAGGGTATTCAACTGGAATTTATTTGAACTGTTAATACCTTTCCCAAGGGTAACAGTGCTAAAATGATTGCAGGGTATTCAACTGGAATTCATTTGAACTTTTAAAACCTTTTCCAAGGGTATCCGTGCATAAGTGAATGCAAGGTATTCAACTGGAATTCATTTGAACTGTTAATACCTTTCCCAAGGGTACAACTGCTTAAGTGAATGCAGGGTATTAAACTGGACTTCATTTGAACTGTTAATACCTTCCCAACGGTACCAGTGCTTAAGTGCATGAAGGGTATTCAACTAGAATTCATTTGAACTGTTAACACCTTTGCCGAGGTTGCCAGTGCTTAAGTAAAAGCAGGGTATTCAACTGGAATTCATTTGAACTGTTAACACATTTCCCGAGGGTACCAGTGCTTAAGTGAATGAAGGCCATTCAAGTGGAATTCATTTGAACTGTTAATACCTTTCCTAAGGGTAAAAGTGATTAAGTAAATGCAGGGTATTCAATTGGAATTCATTTGAAATGTTAATAACTTTTCCAAGGATAACCGTGCTTAAGTGAATGCAGGGTATTCAACTGGAATTTATTTAAACTGTTAATAACTTTCCCAAGGGTACCAGTGCTTAAGTAAATGCAGGGTATTCAACAGGAATTCATTTGAACAGTTAATACCTTTTCCAAAGGTTATCCGTGCTTAAATGAATGCAGGGTATTCAACTGGAATTCATTTGAACTGTTAATACCTTTCGTAAAAGTACCAGTGCTTAACTGAATGCAGAGGCTTCAACTGGAATTCATTTTAAATATTAATACCTTTCCCAAGGTTACCAGTGCTTCAGTGAATGCAGGGTATTCCACTGCAATTCATTTGAACTGTTAATAGGTTTCCCAAAGGTCCCAGTGCTTAAGTGAATGCAGAGTATTCAACTGGAATTCATTTGAACTGTTAATACCTTTCCCAAAGGTCCCAGTGCTTAAGTGAATGCAGGGTATTCAACTGGAATTCATTTAAAGTGTTAATACCTTTCCCAAGGTTACCAGTGCTTAAGTGAATGCACGTTATTCAACGGGAATTCATTTGAACTATTTATAACTTTCCCAAGGGTGTCCGTGCTTAAGTGAATGCATTTAAAGTGTTAATAACTTTTCCAAGAGTACAAGTGCTTAAGTGAATAGAGGGTATTCAATTGGAATACATTTTCACTGTTAATACCTTTCCCAAGGGTACAGAGTGCTAAGTGAGTGCAGGGTATTTAAGTGGAATTCATGTGAACTGTTAATACCTTTCCCAAGGTTACCAGTGCTTAAGTGAAATCAGGGTATTCAACAGGAATTCATTTGCACTGTTAATACCTTTTCCAAAGGTATCCGTGCTTAAATGAATGCAGGGTATTCAACTGGAATTTATTTGAACTGTTAATACCTTTCCCAAGTGTAACAGTGCTAAAATGATTGCAGGGTATTCAACTGGAATTCATTTGAACTGTTAAAACCTTTTCCAAGGGTATCCGTGCATAAGTGAATGCAAGGTATTAAACTGGAATTCATTTGAACTGTTAATACCTTTCCCAAGGGTACAAGTGCTTAAGTGAATGCAGGGTATTAAACTGGACTTCATTTGAACTGTTAATACCTTTCCCAAGGTTTACAATGCTTAAGTGAATGCAGGGTATTAAACTGGAATAAATTTGAACTGTTAATACCTTCCCAACGGTACCAGTGCTTAAGTGCATGAAGGGTATTCAACTGGAATTCATTTGAACTGTTAACACCTTTCCCGAGGTGGCCAGTGCTTAAGTAAAAGCAGGGTATTCAACTGGAATTCATTTGAACTGTTAATACCTTTCACAACGGAACCAGTGCTTAAGTGAATGCAGGGTATTCAACTGGAATTCATTTGAACTGTTAATAACTTTCCCAAATTACCAGTGCTTAAATGAATGCAGGGTATTCAACAGGAATTCATTTGAACTGTTAATACCTTTTCCAAAGTTATCCCTGCTTAAATGAATGCAGGGTATTCAACTGGAATTTATTTGAACTGTTAATACCTTTCACAAGGATGACAGTGCTAAAGTGATTGCAGGGTATTCAACTGGAATTCATTTGAAATGTTAATAACTTTCCCTAGGGTACCAGTGCTTAAGTGAATGCAGGGTATTCAACTGGAATTCGTTTGAACTGTTAATACCTTTCCGAAGGCTGACAGTGATTAAGTGAATGCCGGGTATTAAACTGGAATTCATTTGAACTGTTAATACCTTTCCCAACGGTACCAGTGCTTAAGTGAATGAAGGGTATTCAACTAGAATTCATTTGAACTGTTAATACCTTTCCCAAGAGTAACAGTGCTTAAGTAAATGCAGGGTATTCAATAGTTATTTCAAGGATACCCTTGGGAAAGGTATTAACAGGTCAAATGAATAACAGTTGAATACCCTGCACTCACTTAAGCACGGATACCCTTGGGAAAGGTATTAACAGTTCAAATGAATTTTAGTTGAATACCCTGCATTCACTTAAGCACGGATACCCTTGCGGAAAGTATTAACAGTTCAAATGAATTCGAGTTGAATACCCTGCATTCATTTAAGCACGGATACCCTTGGGAAAGTTATTAACAGTTCAAATGAATTCCAGTTGCATACCCTGCATTCATTTAGCACTGGTACCCTTGGGAAAGGTATTAACATTTGAAATGAATTCCAGTTGAATACTCTGCATTCACTTAAGCAAGGATACTCTTGGGAAAGGTATTAACAGTTCAAATGAATTCCAGTTGCATACCCTGCATTCATTTAGCACTGGTACCCTTGGGAAAGGTATTAACATTTGAAATGAATTCCAGTTGAATACTCTGCATTCACTTAAGCACGGATACCCTTGGGAAAGTTATTAACAGTTCAAATGAATTCCAGTTGCATACCCTGCATTCATTTAGCACTGGTACCCTTGGGAAAGGTATTAACATTTCAAATGAATTCCAGTTGAATACTCTGTATTCACTTAAGCAATGGTACCCTTAGGAAAGGTATTAACAGTTCAAATGAATTCTAGTTGAATACCCTGCATTCACTTAAGCACTGGTACCCTAGGGAAAGTTATTAACAGTTCAAATGAATTCCAGTTGAATACCCTGCATTCACTTAAGCACTGGTACCCTTGGGAAAGGTAGTAACAGTTCAAATGAATTCCAGTTGAGTACCCAGCATTCACTTATGCACTGGTACCCTTGGGAAAGTATTAACAGTTCAAATTAATTCTAGTTGCATACCCTGCATTCACTTAAGCACTGGTACCCTTGGGAAAGGTATTAACATTTCAAATGAATTCCAGTTGAATACCCTGCATTCATTTAAGCACGGACACCCTTGGGAAAGGTATTAACATTTCAAATGAATTCCAGTTGAATACCCTGCATTCACTTAAGAACGGATACCCTTGGGAAAGGTATTAACAGTTCAAATGAATTCCAGTTAAATACTTTGCATTCACTTAAACTCTGGTACCCTTGGGAAAGGTATTAACAGTTCAAATGAATACCTTTCCCAAGGGTATCCGTGCTTAAGTGAATGCAGGGTATTCAAATGGAATTCATTTGAACTGTCAATACCTTTCCTCTAAGGGTATCCGTGCTTAAGTGAATGCAGGGTATTCAGCTGGAATTTATTTGACCTGTTAATACATTTCCCAAGGGTGTCCGTGCTTAAATGAATGCAGGGTATTCAACTGGAATACATTTAAACTCTTAATACCTTTCCCAAGGGTACCAGTGCTTAAGTGATTCCAGGGTATTCAACTGGAATTCATTTGAACTGTTAATATCTTTCCCAAGGGTACCAGTGCTTAAGTGAATGCTGGGTATTCAACTGGAATTCATTTGAACTGTTAATACCTTTCCCAAGGGTACCAGTGCTTAAGTGAATGCAGGGTATTCAACTGGAATTCATTTGAATTGTTAATACCTTTCCCAAGTGTACCAGTGCTTAAGTGAATGCAGGGTATTCACCTGGAATTCATTTGAACTCGGCTTACCGATTTCTCTTTCCGAGCCGATATCCACTGCACCACAACGCACATCCGTCACTAAACGCTTACAGCACCTGGTATTCTCCATGCGGTCACCCATCTAAGTACTGACTAGGCTCACCGCTGCTTAACTTCTGTGATCGAGCGAGAACCGATATATTCAACGTGATATGGCCGTAATCCAAAAACCGATCTATTTCCTACTATTTTTTGTACTTGTTGACAAGTGTATAATTGTAAATGAAAATAAAATGGTTCTTTTGTTACTGCACAATAACAAGTGCATCAAATTAATTTATAAATATTTAATAATTGCCTATATTGCAGTTTCATCAATGAAAGAATGAAAAAAATTTAGGGTGATTCGGACGAGTTCATATTTGCTTCTATGACTTGTAGAAATTTGCCAAGTAATAATATCAAAAGAACCATTCTATTTTCATTTAGAATTATCCACTTGGCAATAAATACTAAAAATAGTATGAAATACATAATTTCTTTTAAAAGAAAAACTTGGGTGGTCTAATAATTATGGCCGGTAGTGTACGTGCTCGTAATAAAAAGGAATATTTTACTACCGTCACTTTTTTGCATTGTATACTGTTTTGAAAAGCAATGATTAAAATTGTAATCAAGCATAAACACATGAAAGTGTATTTGTACCTCTTCTTGTACTTGAAAATTGACAACAAAATAATAAACACTATTTATCATATATTGGAATGGTTGGTAAAACATCGATTAATTGCCAATCGATTCAAACTTTATAAAATGGTAGGTTATAAGGATTTTATACAGTTTAAATATTTTCATAATTTAGGGAATATTTATAAATTTAAGAATAAAAATTGTTTTCACTTTTATTGTTTTATAAATTGGGTAACGATAAATAATGCATCAGTTTTTCGAATGTTGTAAATATAAAATTATTATTGTAAATAAACAATCTAATAAATAAATAGACTTTATCTATATTTGCTAATATTTTTTTATTTTTTCACACTTAATAACCACCTGTGTCACAGTGGCTTTACTACCTTGTTTGGGGAGAAATGATTAAAAACATTTTATCGCTGGATATGGATTATTTATGGAAAGGATGTGCGTTGTGGAGCATTATATATCGGCTCGGAACGAGTAAATCGGGGGGCCGAGTTCGAATTCCAGCCAAATTCATTGCATTCACTTACGCGCAAATACCATTGGGAAAGGTATTAATCCGTCTCTTCCTTCCAGTTATGGGTCAAATAACAGGACAGATTGGGTTCTATAGCCTTGGTTGGCAACCAGTCTACTGCAGAAAGCAATGGCAACCTACTGCGGAATAATCTTCTGCCTAGTCAGTCATGTTTATTTCGAGACATGATCGCCCAAGCGTGTATCACGTATGGCACTTAACTGACTGACTGATGGATTATTTACTGATTTTTTCCGCCACACATAGACATTTGCTCGATTGGATTATCATCATCGCATATTTTACAGCAATTTTTGAAAAGGAAATGGTTCACAGGAACAGACTAAAAAAGAAAAACACAGATGTTTTTTTTACACAAATCATAAGTACTTTTACGCCCACGGCATAAATAATTTGCCAGATAATAGAATTATGGCGACGGAATTGAAAGAAACTATTACCTTGATTGAAATTGTAATTGATCTTTAAATAGGTCGATTATGCTTCATGGAAAACGTGGCAGGGCATTTACATCCTCACATAAAAAATAAAATAAATTTTCAATGTTCAAAATTGTAGTTGTATGGTCATTTCAACATGAAATCCCTAAGAGAGATTTCACGTATCGTCAGCAACATACACTTTTTCAAAAATGAAAAAAAAAAAAAGACGGTTAAGAACTAAGAAATTTACGTCACCCAAAAATTTTGATTTGCAATAAACGTCTATTTTTAAGATTTTACTCTTAGATAGAGATGTAAGGGAAAAATTTGGCTTCGTCTAGCGTTACAGCGGGAAGGAAGGTTTTTTTGGGATTTACTTTCCTACTTTTCCGTTTGGATTAAAGTTATTTTTAATATATATATATATATATATATATAAAGTTACTTTTAAGATATATATATATATATATATATATATATATATATATATATATATATATATAGTTATTTTTAAGATATATATATATATATATATATAAAGTTATTTTTAAGATATATATATATATATGTATATATATAAAGTTATTTTTAAGATATATATATATATATATATATATATATGCATATATATATAAAGTTATTTTTAAGATATATATATATATGTATATATATATAGTTATTTTTAAGATATATATATATATATATATATATATATATATAACCAGGTGAAGAGAATGAACAGTTTTAGAATTCCGAGTTCAATAAAAGAACAGGAATTAAGAAGACAGAAGATATCGATTTTTTTTAAAAAAAGCGCTCAATACAACATATATCATAAAGCATAATATAATTATAATTATTTTTTATTTAAAATTAATTTAATTTTCATTGCGACACAGAAATTTCAATATTTCGAGATTTTTACCTCGTCATCAGTTGTGATTTTTACCTCATTGTTGTGAAAATGATTTACATTTGAATGTATAAAACAATACGCCTGTTATTTAAAGAGTTGATATCGATGGGGAAAGACAGAAAAAATTATGTGTGTTTAATTTAACTAATCAGAATGAAGTTCAACTTTTAAATTTGAAAATATAGGCCATATGTTTGGGGAATACAGGTTTTCTTCTTTTAGTCTTAACGGGAAAGTGTTAGTCAATTGAGCCATCGTCTAGACTGTTCTCTTCCGGTGCGGTGTATCCATTTTTGTTACAAGATTTTTGTCTTAGCTTTCTCTGTATCCCAGCATTTTTTAAAAACAAAAAAAGAAAGAAAGAGAACATTTTATATTTTTGATCTGACTTAAAGGGATTTCTGCGTATGATTATACTATTTTTATATCAGTTCAGAGTGCCTTTTCCTCTCAATTTTTCATAAACGTTTAATTTGTGAAAATGTTAATATCTATTTAATTAATATTATATTATAATACAAAACAAATTATCAGACTTATGTAAGTTAATGGATATTCTTTTATGAAAATTTTTTTAGCCATATTCTAAGGTGAATATTTTACAATGCTTACATATGACATTTATTTCATTACGTTGATTTAATAGATTTTTATTCTTAAGAAATTTAATAATATATATTTTTGTCATATTGACACAATGGGCATGGGTCATTTATAGACTTACATATTCTTTTTTTTTTTTTTTTTACATTTCCATTTCATTGTAGGTGTTTTATTTGTTTCTTTTAGATGCCAAAATATTTCAATAACGATGTTCTGTTTTGTACTTATTATTATTAAATGAATAATTTATTTGATGAATATTTTTTTCAGCGAATTCTTAATACGATCAATATAATTCATTATATTACCAGGGTTTTCAGTAGTAGAAATTGTACATTGATAAATTATGGATTCTGTAAGGCACCTGTTTTCCAACTGACACTCTATAGGGTTTCTACAGTTACATTTATTTATATTTTTTTTTATAAGCGTTTCACCCCAAGCAAGGCATGTCACCGCCACTACTGCGCAGGGGGCTACATAGAGTGGAGAAAGGATGATTAAATATAGGAAATGTCAGAGGGTTGGTGATAGGCGGGTAGGGATACCGAGAATGGTTAAATATAGGAAATGTCAGAGGGTGGGTGATAAGCGGGTAGGGATACCTAGAATGTTTCAATATAGGAAATGTCAGAGGGTGGGTGATAGGCGGGTAGGGATACCGAGAATGGTTAAATATAGGAAATGTCAGAGGGTGGGTGATAGGCGGGTAGGGATACCGAGAATGGTTAAATATAGGAAATGTCAGAGGGTGGGTGATAGGCGGGTAGGGATACTGAGAATGAGGGTTGGGTAAATGAGAGTGTTCTGAGAATAATTGGGAGTTAGTGTGATAGGAGGTGTCTATTGACCCTAGATTTAAACACCGGGGGATTGTAGCTGTCGGGAAAGCAGACTTGTAGAAGGGAGTTCCACAGTCGGCAAGCGCGAGAAAAGAAGCTGTTGGAGTAGAATTTACGGTTACATCTTATCTGTTTAACTGCAAAAGGGTGTGATCTAGTTGCTAATCTAGTATCTCGTGTAAATTCGTACTTAGGCGGCACCAGTGATCTAAGCTCATCGGAGCAGAAGCCATGAAAGTACTTGTAGAAGAGGCACAGGGAAGCCACATCACGCCGGTGAGAGAGTGGTTGCAGCCGGTCTGTCAAGTCAGTATCAACCAGATCCTCCTTTGTATTTTGTCAAGAAGCCCAAGGAGAGCAGCAGGGGCACCCGACCAGATATGGCAGAAATATTCAATACACGGGCGGATGGTAGATTTGTATATGTGCAGAATAGATTCAGGTGGGAAAAACTTCCGGGCCCTGCACAGAGAGCCGACTTTTATAGCAGCAGATTTGGCAATGGATTCGATATAGTCATTCCATTTGAGGTTCGCCGAAAGTGTAAGGCCAAGGAGGCGTAGTATTTTACTCTCTGGGAGGCTAGCCTCCCCCATACTAATTGGAGGTAGATGCGATTGTCTATGGTGGTTAGTTGATAACAACTTCGTTTTAGAAGCATTGAAATTTACTAGTCATTTCCTACCCCAGGCCACTACGGATTGGAGGTCCTTTTCAAGTACGGCAGCGAGGTTCACTTTGTCGTCCACACCTGGTTTTTGATCGATGCGAGAGTAGATTGTTGTGTCATCGGCATACATGCCAACTTGGGATCTAATGGCGTCGGGGAGATCATTAATGTAGATCAGAAAGAGCGTGGGACCTAGGATAGAACCTTGAGGGACGCCCGCGTTCGTATGGTAGTTTTTTGGGGGCATGCCCATTTAATACCACCTTCAATGTGCGGTTAAAGAGGAATGACTGGATGAGGTCAAACAGATGTCCAGTTATCCCGTAGCTCCGCAGTTTGCACAAGAGGCCAGCATGCCAGACCCTGTCGAACGCTTTGGAGATCTCCAAGGCAACGGTTCGGGCTTCGCCATTCTTGTCAAGTGCCCGGTATATGTACTCGGTAATGGTCGTTAGCATATCAGCAGTAGACCTGGTGAAGCGAAACCCGTACTGTTTGTCAGAGAGAAGCCTGTTGGCCGTGAGATGCTGAATCACCTCGGCGTTGATAATGGCTTCGAAAACTTTGCCAAAGATCGGAAGGAGGCTAATAGGACAGTAATTGGCGGGGTCTGAGGGTTCGCCAGAAATCTTAAATATAGGAACTACACAGGAGGACTTCCAACAGGCAGGAAAACAGTAAGCAGATAGGCAGAGGTTATAGAGTTTAGAGAGGACAGAGGAGAGTTCTGGGGGCACATTTCTTCAATACTATGACTGGGATTCCGTCACCGCCGCTCGCTTTGTGTGGGTCAAGTTGTGCAATTACCTTGGCGACCAGTGAGGGTGTAATGTGGACGTTATTTAGTTGAGCCTTAGTTCTGAGTGGGAAGTCTGGTGTAGGTATTCCTAACGAGTCCAGTGTCGAATTGGTGGAGAATCTACGGGCAAAGCATTCAGCCTTGTCCGCTGGGTAGGTGAGAACTTCAAACTCATTGATTAGTGGGGGTATTGAAGTCTTGTTCTTGTTGAGCACGCCTTTGCAGAGACGCCAGTAATCTTTGGAGCCAAACTTAGAGGATGCTATGCGTTGCCTCATTCTGGTAGCAAACGCCCTCTTAGCTTCGTTTTTTACACGTGTTCCGTGCTGAGGCGAAAAGGCGCCTGTTTTGGTTCGACGAGCAGCTTCGATAGAGCCGGAAGAAATGGTTCCGGTGGGCAATGTCGGCCGAGCAAGTGGGTGATAACCAGGGGGACGAATTTGATTTTAGTTGGAATTTCCTGGCCGGGATAAAAGCATCGATAAATTTTTGATTTTAGTTTTTGTATAATGTTTTATTTTCAGATGTAAATCATTTTCACAACAATACGTCAACATTGCCTGATGACGAAGTAAAATCTGGAAGCAGAGAAATTTCCGTGTCGCAATGTAGATTAAATAAATTTTAAATAAAAGCAAATGTAATATATATATATATATATATATATATATATATAACAAAGTAATTTATATTTACTAATACGACATATTTGAATACTTAAACGTGAATTTTTTAATGGATGGCCATATCTTGCCTTTTATATATATATTATCGATTTTCTGCACTATTGTAAGAACAGCAACCTTGAAACTTCTGAATATCTTTTCTTATGTCTTTGTCTATGAGTGTATCAAATTTGATTAAAATCGGACCAGTCCTTCTATAACCCGATTTTTTCGATTATCGATTTTCGATATTTATCGGGGGTACCTCGACACAAAACCTAGCTAAGAACACTCGCAGACGCTTATAGTACAACTGTGTAAATTTTCCATAAAATCGGTTCAGCCGTTTCGGAGTCTATAGGTAACTCACACACACACACACGCACACACACACACACACACACACACACACACAGTTCCATTTATAAATAAATTTAGATATAAGATAGTATTTATAGTATTTATTGTTGTCCTCATCTTTGTTACCATTTTCTTCTGCTAGGAATTTCGAACCGGGCCAATGCAACTGAATTTTCGCGACTTATAAACCCTTTTTATTGCAATTTTTTATGTTAATGGTTTTCTCTCGTATTTTTGCAACAAAGATGAGGAAAATAGTTCGAATAATGTAAATACTGTGGGCAGAAGATTATCCCACAGTAGGTTGTCATTGCTTTCTGCAGTATACTGGTTGCCAACCAAGGCTATAGAACCCAATCTGTCCTGTTATTTAACACATAACTGGAGGAAGAGACGGATTAATACATTTCCCAAGGGTATTTTCGCGTAAGTGAATGCAAGAAATTCAACTGGAATTCGAACTCGGCTCCCCGATTTCTCGTTCCGAGCCGATATCCACTGTATCACAACGCACAATCCAAGTTCACATACATGACTATGATAATGTTGAAAAAGTTAAGCGAAAGAGGTTAAATTCAAAACTTTTTAATGTTTCAAATATTTCATATTTCAAATATTTCATTCACAAATTTACTTCTCAAATTAAAATAATATTAAAAAATATTGCATTATTTTTTTTTAAAAATCAAAAACAGCACTAACGAGATTTACACACTTATCACATTGTGTGTCTGTGTGTGTGTGTGTGTGTGTGTGTGTGTGTGTGTGTGTGTGCAAGCATCTATGTATGTGCGTGTGTGTGGGAGTGCGCCTGAACTGTGTGTCTACGCGTGTGTGTATGTGCGTGCATCTATGTGTGTGTGTGTGTGTGTGTGTGTGTGCAAGCATCTATGTATGTGCGTGTGTGTGAGAGTGCGCCTGAACTGTGTGTCTACGCGTGTGTGTATGTGCGAGCATCTATGTGTGTGTATGTGTGTGTGTGTGTGTGTGTGCAAGCATCTATGTATGTGCGTGTGTGTGGGAGTGCGCCTGAACTGTGTGTCTACGCGTGTGTGTGTGTGTGCGAGCATCTATGTGTGCGAGCATCTATGTGTGCGAGCATCTGTGTGTGTGTGTGTGTGTGTGTGTGTGTGTGTGTGTGTGTGTGTGTGTGTGTGTGTACGTGAAATGATACAAAAGGCGAAAGAATGTAATAAGAAAAAAACAATCTCAGGATGAGACCATAATAACAATAATGACTTACCTTAATACCTCGTTTTCTTTTTCGATGTAGTCACTTTACCTGCAATTTTCATACCGATTCACAAACGCTGCTAATCCCAATGGGTAGGGGCCTAAATCCTTACTACATGAGGTGCACACACAGATCAATGTCTGTAGATTTATGCGTAGCACAAATACGTACTCACGCACATACATACGCGCATACATAAATGCAGACATTTATACATACATACATACATACATACATATATGCAAATATACATACATACATGTATATATACATATATGTATACATACATGCATATAAACATACATACACACATGCATTACATGGACAAATGCGCGCATGAAAAGTAATATGTTTAGGATTATATTAAACCTGGAAAATAACAGGACAACTTATTAAACCTGGAAAAATAAAGGACAAGATATTCTTGTAAAGTCAAAAATAAGAAATTTCTTACTTAAAATATTGCAGCTAAAAATAGAATTTGAATGCAATATTCTGATAATCAATTCTGATAAAATGATAAGCAAATTTTGATTGACAAAAATAATAAAAAATATCATCCGAATTTACATGTTGAAAACCGCATGCAAAAATATTAAACAGAAAAAATTTTCTAAGAATGAGTTTTATTATTAGTTAATCTCCCATTTCTGGAAATCCCATATTTTGATTTAACTTTTTTCTTCTGAACCAAAATTCGAAATATATATTTTTTTCAAAATATAGCTAAGGAGGTGTCCTATCTATGTAAAGTGTTTGAAATTTAATAGAGAACTGAAAGCTGCCTAGATTCACTCAATGTCGGACTTAAGAATATATTCAAACACTATATAAATACATACGCATACATGCACATGTATATAAATACATGTATACATAAATACATATTATGGCTGGCCACTGGTATTCAAGGATGCCTGTCTAGCGGCTACCTACTCCCATTGCAGACGCCTGCTCAGGCATACTTGTGTTTGTTAACACCCACAGAGCCCACTTGTGGTTTATACTGCAACTATGCTGAGCGGACGTTAGTTACAGATTCTGGCAGAGAGCGCGTTATCTTCTTCTATGTGCCCTATCCTTTCAGGACGTAGGCGATCATGGCTTTCCACGTCTCCCTATCCCTGGTGGCTCTTAATATGTTTTCTCATGTTACTCCACACAAGCCCCGTTCCGTCATCTACTTGATCAGGCCCTTCAAATATGTTATCCGCTGCTTTCCTCTGTCTCTTTTTCCTTCTATCTGGCCTGTCAGTATCAGGTTCTCCAAGCCCTCCTTCCTCATTGCATGTCCCAGGAATTTCAGTTGTCTCTTCCTGATGCTCACTATTAGTTTTCTTTTCAATGCCATTCTTTCCAAAACCTCATCATTGCTCACATGTTCGGTCCATGATATCCGCAGCATCCTTCTACAAAGGAGAAGGTCACGATGACTTGTGACTTCGAGTTAGCCTAACTATCGACGGCTCCTCAAGGAGCTGTATACCCAATTTCACTCACTTGAGTCCACCCGTCATATGGTATTTTTTTTCCAGGCACTTTCCAAAGGTGCTGGAATCGCCTTCTCCAGATCGATAACATCAAAAAGTCATTTTTTTGACAAATCGATCATGGTGAGATTTGAACCCAAGCTTCATGGTCAGAAAGCGAATGTTCTAACCACTTGGCCATGCGTCCATACATGCATAAATAAATACGTACACACATACATACATGCATACATATATATATACATGCATACAAATATATAGCAATTTCTAAAGAATTTATAGATTTTGTTTTTTATACTCCGACATATTTTTATTGCTTTAAACGTAATTTTGAGATTATTCCAGTATTTAAATAGGCTCTGTTTTTATTTATTAATTATTTATTTTAAATAGTATTTATTTGAAAATTCTATGAAAAGACAACTATGATGTTGGTATGAGTGTGTAGAATTGTAGTAGGGGAACGGAAATTATTTCCTTGTTCCTCTTTCTTTTTTGTTAATGACGACTAAATGAGATAAGGGGAGAATCGATTAGTGTGGTGTAAAAAGGAGAGGGAGAGGGAGAGAGAGAGAGAGAGAGAGAGAGAGAGAGTGAAAAATCATATCGCTTAAACGAGACGTCTGATTGCCGACTTTTGATTTTTTTTTTAATCGTGTCACCCCAAGCAAGGCATTCCACTGCCACTATAGTGCAGGGGGTTACATAGAGGGATTGGGTATAGGAAATGTCAGAAGGAGGGTGATAGACGACTTAGGATGTACATAGGGAGAGAGTTGGAGAGGGTGAGTGTGAGTTAGTGTGTTAGGAGGTGTCTATTGACCTTACATTTAAACTCCTGGAGGTTGTAGCCGTCGGGGAAGCAAGTATGCGGTAGGGAATTCCACAGGCGGGAAGTGCGAGGAAAGAAGCTGTTGGAGTAGAAATTGCGGTTACATTTCATCGGTTTCACTGTAAAAGGGTCTCTTTCAAATGTTCTTTCTTTCTTTGTTGACGTTAAATGAAGAAGAAGGAAAATCAGCCCGAAGGAGAAGGTGAGATCGTAAATAAAAAAAAAAAATGCAGGCCTCCTGGACTTGGCATCCATTTATACGATCCGTGATACTCTGAAAATAAAGAAAAAAAATCAATGTGATTGTGAAAAACAAGATCTGATTAACTTTTAGGATTTTTTCCTTGCTTCTGATCTAAACTTATTTATAAATGGAACTTTGTCTGTGTGTGTGTGTGTGTGTGTGTGTGTGTCCGTTACCTATAGACTCCAAAACGACGGAACTGATTTTCTTGAAAATTTACACAGTTGTACTATAAGCGTTTGCGAGTTTTCTTAGCTAGGTTTTGTGTCGAGGTATCCCCGATAAAAATCGATAATCGATAATAAAAAAATCGGATTATAGAAGGATTGTTCCGATTTTAATCAAATTTGATGCACTCATAGACAAAGACATAAGAAACGATATTCAGAAGTTTCAAGGTTGCAGTTCTTACAATAGTGCAGAAAATCAATAATATATATATATATATATATATATATATATATATATAAAACGCAAGATGTTTGTGTGTGTCTGTTTATCTGCCTGTATGTCTGTATTTTTTTCAGGCTTTTTATTTTAGTTTTTGCTTCGGGTTTGGCTCTAAGTAGGTATAATTGTAGTTCTTAGTCTTAGCCATGATACCATTTACTCAGCGGAGTTATTTAGCCTTCAAAATTCAGTTTACGACGAAAAAAACTTATTTGATAGGAAATTTGACAAATCAAAATTTGACTTACAAACATTGATTTTTCTTTCAGTCTACGGTTTCGCTTTAACTGAAAACAACTATTGCTTTTTAGTCTTTCGTGCCAACGTCCAAAGAGTCTGAGCTCCAGGCCCATGGATTAGTTTTAAAGCTTTTATTATACCCGAGCAACGCCGGGCTATACTGCTAGTTAGCTAATAAAAAGCAGTTGTATCCATTTTGTTTTCGCAGACGTCAACACATGGTAAAATTTAGTGGGCCAACTGTCTTATCAACAAAGCTTTTTTATTGGTGAATATTTAAATGTATATGCAATTTTTATTGGCTCATGAAACGGTATGTGTGTAAGCTCGGGTTGTCTGTGCAATCAAATCTTACGAAATCCGACAACTTATTTTTTATGTAATGTGTACCTTTAAGACGTAGGCGATCAGAGACCTCCACATCTTTCTGTCCCTTGTAGTTCTTAATAAATTTCGTCTTGTTATTTTTCCCAAACCCTGCTATGCCATCCATTTGCTCAAGCCCATTAAGTATGTCACGCGCTGTTTTCCGCTGTCCCGCTTTCTCTATATCCGCCTGGTGTAATGGGTAACAAGCTTATCTCGCTACAATCCTTACAAATGAGTAGTGATCCTCACTGAGTACCTCATACCTTCGACCTTGTGTCACATTCAATTTCCACTTCGAAAATCACCTCTGTCGGTTCTGTGAGTATCAAGTTCTCCAAGCCCTACTTCCTCGTTACGTTTCTCAGAAATTTCAACTGCCTCTTCCTGATATTAAGTATAAGTTTCCTTTTTGATTCCATTCTCTCCAACACCTCGTCGTTGCTCACGTGTTTGGTCTATTGTACCATAACTACCCCGATTAAAAGGGGATAAACTTGTTTGATTAAGTAATCAGAAGAGGAGAACGAAAATGTTTGTTTAGATCATATAAACAGATCTTTCTTTGCAAAAAAAAAAAAAATACGTGGGGACCACTTAAGAGGTGGTAAACCCAAATCATGCCACTTGTGACGAAAGGGTTAAATCTGATTAGATGAGATGGCAAAATTGTATGAACAATACATACGGAATCGTTTCTTTGAGCATATTCTATAATGCATTAATATTGTCCGCATCAATACAACACTAATTCCTCCAATAAGCTACATATTATTCCTAGGCAGGTTCTTGTCTGAGGAACAAAACTAAAAATCATTGTATTCTTTTATATGGGCTTTATATCGGCTAAAAAATGAGTGTGTCTGCCTACCTAAGATAAAAATGATTCTGTGCTTTCATCTGGGCTCGACCTGGACTAGAAAATGAGTGTCTTTTTATCTGGATTCAGTCTAGGCTACAGAAAGCTTGTGTTCTTTTATTTGGGCTCGATTTTCGCAACAAAATGATTATGTACTTTCCTCTGGGCTCGATCTGGGCTACAAAATGATTGCGTTCGTTTATCTGGGCTACGAAAATATTTTGTCATTTACTCTGGGCTCGGTCTTGGCTAAAAATGATTGTGTCCTTTTATATGGGCTTGATCTAAGCTACAAAATACTTGTGTCCTTTTATCTGGGCTTGATCTAGGCTAAAACTAATCGTGTCCTCTTATTTGGGCTTGGTCTGTGTTACAAAATGATTGCGCCATATTATCTGGTCTCTATTTAGGTTAAATATGATTGTGTTTTCGTATCTGAGCTAGATCCGAGCTAGAAAATGATTGTGTTCATTTATCTGGGTCGATCTGAGCTACAAAATAAATGCGTCTTTTTATCTGAGTTCGATCATTTGATGTTTGAAAACACTAGGAGCCAAAAATCTTGCGATAAAATCAAGTATCAGGATAATTATTATAAAATGATAACAATATCTTTTCTGGGTGTATTTTTGTTCCTTGTTTCTAAAGAAGATTTCTGGTTGTTGATTTTACAATTTGCCTCTTGTCAAGTTATTTCATGTTGAAACTAGACCTTTTTGTTGTTGTTATATTTTAGTATGTAAACATTTACTTAGTTCGGTAATAGGTAAATATTAGTAGTTTGTATTTGAATCTAGAATCATTTCATTAGATCGGGAATAGGTAAATATTTGTCGTTAAAATTTTAGTCGAGCAGCAATTACTTCGTAGGAATGATCAGCGTGATTTTGCGTCCGCTAACAGGGTGGTACGTCCGCTAACAGGGTGGTACACAGAATTCAAAGTTCTGATGATAAAAACAAAAGTCACCAGTAGATATTGTTCTCTGTTGTTACTATTTTTTCTTTATTTTTCTTTATTGTTAAAATGAGTTAATAAACTATTTTGAAATGCATATGATTGAATAAAAAAGAAAACCTGGTTTCATAATTCACTGAGTAATTAATTATCAAAGCAAATCATTTTGATTGGATGATGATGATGAACTTTGGTTAGAATGAACGACACACCCAAAGCCGATGAAACAATGAGACAAATTGGAAGCTTTATATTTTTGGAATTAAATTACATTCCGTAAAGATTACTGCAAAATTCGTACAATTTTTTTGGTTTTAGGTCAAGGATTTGACTTTTAGAATTTCACCATATATGTCACCAAAATATGTAAAAGACTAAGAAATTAAACTGTTGCTTAGTTCTCTTTTTTGTATTCGTAAAGCATTACGTACCTTGAATGAATGCTATTATGAAAAAGGAATGCAGTTAATTTAGCCTAGTACAGAGAGACTATTACTTTTATAATAAAAGAAAAATTTAAGAAGTCATTGAATGAATGCTAACGTGAAAAATGGAATGCAGTTAATTTAGTCTTGTAGAGAAAGATTATTACTATTATACAAGAATACTTTTAAGAAGTCTTTGAATGAATGCTAACTTGAAAAGTGGAATGTATTCAGTTTTAGTCTTCTAGAGATAGACTATTACCATTATACAAGAAAACTTTTAAGAAGTCTTTAAATGAATGCTAATATGAAAAAAGGAACGCAGTTAATTTAGTCTTCTAGAAAGAGACTATTACCAGAAAGAGTTTAAGAAGTCTTTAAATGAATGTTAACTTAAAAAATGGAATGCAGTCAATTTAGTATTGTAGAGAAACTATTACCATTATCCAAGAAAACTTTTTAAAAGTCTTTGAATGAATGCTAACGAAAAAAGGGAAAACAGTCATTTTAATCTTGTAGAAAGAGATTATTACTATTATACATTTAAGAAGTCTTTAAATGAATGTTAAATATGAAATAAGGAAGGCAGTCAATTTAGTCTTGTAAGTAAAAAAAGGAACGCAGTTAATTTAGTCTTCTAGTTAATTGTCTCAATTGACAATTAACTAGAAGACTAAATTAACTGCGTTTCCATTATAAAAAAAACTTTAAGAAGTTTTGAATGAATGCTAACTTCATAATCGAATGCAGTAAATTTAGTCTTCTAAAGAGAGACTATTACCATTATACAAGAAAAAATTTAAGAAATCTTTCAATGAATGTAAACTTGAAAAATGGAATGCAATCAATTTATTCTTGTAGAGGGAGACTATTACTATCACACAAGAAAACTTCTAAGAAATCTTTGAATTAATGCTAACATGAAAAATGGAATGCAGTCAATTTAGTCTTGTACAGAGAGACTATTACTATTATGGAAAATTTTAAGAAATCTTTGAATGAATGCTAATATGAAAAAAGGAAAGCAATGTAGAGAAAAGATCATTACTATTATACAAGAAAAAGTATAAAATTTCTTTCAATGAATGCTAACATGAAAAATGGAATGCAGTCAATTTAGTCTTGTAGAGAGAGACTATTACCATTATAGAAGAAAAGATTTAAGAAGACTGAATGAATGCTAACATGAAATTGGAAAGCATTATATTTTGTCTTGTAGAGATAATAATCTTATTATAAAGTAATAAGAATACAAGAAAATTTTTTAAGAAGTCTTTGAATGAATGCTACCTTGAAATATGGAATGCATTCAATTTAGTCTTGTAGAGAGACTATGACCATTATACAAGAAAACTTTTAAGAAGTCTTTAAATGAGTGCTAATAATAAAATGGAATGCAGTTAATTTAGTCTTATACAGAGAGACTATTATCATTATCGAAGAAAAATTTTAAGAAGTCTTTAAATGAATAGTAATATGAAAAAAGGAACGCAGTTAATTTGGCCTTCTAGAAAGGGACTATTACCATTTTTAAAAAAATTTAGGAAGTCTTTGAATTAATGCAAACTTCAAAATGGACAGCAAACATTTAGTCTTCTAGTGAGACTATTATCATTATAGTAAAAGTTTAAGAATTCTTTGAATGAATGTTAACTTGAAAAATGAAATGCACTCAATCGTAAAAAGAGATTATTACGATTAAAGAAAACTTTTAAGAAGTCTTTGAATGAATGTTTATTTGAAAAATGGAATTCAGTCTAAAGTCTTGTAGAGAAAGTCTATTACAACTATAGAAGTAAACTTTTTAAGAAGTCTTTGAAGGAATGCTAACGTAAAAATGAAAAGCAATATATTTTGTAGAGAAAGATTATTACTATCATGCAAGAAATATTTTGAAAAATTTTGAATGTATGCTAAAAAAAGGGAATGCATTCAATTTAATCTTGTAGAAAGAGATTATTACTATTATACAAGAAAAAGTTTAAGAAGTCTTTGAATGAATGCTTATTTGAAAAATGGAATTCAGTCAATTTAGTCTTGTAAAGAAAGATTATTATAACTATTATACAAGAAAAAGTTTAAGAAGTCTTTCAACGAATGCTAACATGAAAAATGGAATGCAGTTAATATAGTCTTGTAGAGAGAGACTATTACCAGTATAGAAGAAAAGTTTTAAGAAATCTTTGAATGAATGCTAACGTAAAAATGGAAAGCAGTATATTTTGTTGAGAAAGATTATTCTATCATACAAGTAAACATTTACAAAGTCTTCGAATGAATGCTAACGAAAAAGAGAATGCAGTCAACTTAATATTGTACAAAGAGATTATTGCGATTATAAAAGAATACATTTAAGAAGTTTTTGAATGGATGCTAACTTGAAAAGTGGAATGCACTCAATTTAGTCTTCTAGAGATAGACTATTACCATTATACAAGAAAACTTCTAAGTAGTCTTTGAATGAATGTTAACTTGAAAAATGGAATGCAGTCAATTTAGTTTTCCTGAGAAAATTGTACCATTGTACAAGAAAACTTTTAGGAAGTCTTTAAATGAATGCTAACAAAAAATGGAATGCAGTCAATTTAGTTTTGCAGAGAGATACTATTACCATTATATAAGAAAAAGTTTAAGAAAACTTTGAATGAATGCTAATATGGAAAAAGGAATGCAGTTAATTTAGTCTTGTACAGAGAGACTATTACCATTATAAAAGAAACATTTAAGAAGTCATTGAATGTATGCTAACGTGAGACATGTGATGCAGTCAATTTAGTCTTGTAATAGTCTCTATTACAAAGAAAACTTTTAAGAAGACTTTTAATGAATGCTAACTTGAAAAATGGAAAGCAGTATATTTTGTCTTGTAGAGAATGCAGTCAATTTAGTCTTGCAGAGAGAGACTTTGACCATTATAAAAAAACGTTAAAAAAGTCTTTTAATGAATGCTGATATAAAAAATGGAATGCAGTTAATTTAGTCTTGTAGAGAGAGACTATTAACATTTTTAAAAAAGTCTTTGAATTAATGCTAACTTCAAAATGGAAAACAAAATATTTAGTCATCTTGAGAGAGACTATTACCATTATAGAAGAAAAAGGTTCAGCATCTTTGAATGAATTTTAACTTAAAAAATAGAATCCAGTCAATTTAGTATTGTAGAAAAATATTATTCCTCCTATACAAGAAAACTTTAAAGAAGTCTATGAATGAATATTAATTTGAGAAAAAGAATCAGTCAATTTAGTCTTGTAGAGAGAGACGATTACAATTATACAAGAAAACTTTTAAGAAGTCTTTGAAAATTAGGATGCCGTCAATTTAGTCTTGTAGAAGATTAGCATTATAGAAGAAAACTTTAAATGGAATGCAGTTAATTTAGTCTTGTAGAGAGAGACTATTACCAGTATAGAAGAAAAGTTTTTGAATGAATGCTGACGTAAAAATGGAAAGCAGTATATTTTGTTGAGAAAGATTATTACTTTCATACAAGTAAACATTTAAAAAGAATGAATGCTAACTAAAAAGGGAATGAAGTCAATTTAATCTTGTACAAAGAGATTATTGTCAAGAAAACATCTAAGTAGTCTTTGAATGAATGCTAACTTGAAAAATGGAACGGACTCAAGTCTTCTAGAGAAAATTATTGCCATTGTACAAGAAAACTTTTAAGAAGTCTTTCAATGACTGCTAACTTGAAATATGAAATGCATTCAATTTAGTCTTGTACAGAGAGACTATGATCTTTATGCAAGAACACGTTTAAGAAGTCTTTAAATGAATGCTAATAAAAAATAGAATGCAGTTAATTTAGTCTTGTAGAGAGAGACTATTATCATTCTCGAAGAAAAGCTTTAACAACTTTTTAAATGAATGCTAATATGAAAAATGGAACACAGTTAATTTAGTCTTGTAGACATCTATACAATTATAAAAAATCCTTTAGATGTCTTTGAGATTAATGCTAATTTCAAAATGGAAAGCAAAAAATTTAGTCATGTAGAAGAAAATGTTTAAGAAGTCTTTGAATGACTGTTAACTTCAAAAATATAATAGAGTAAATTTAGTCACCATTAGACAAGAAAACTTTTAAAATGTCTTTGAATGAATGCTAACGAAAAAAAGGGAATGCAGTCAATTTAATCTTGTAGAAAGAGATTATTACTATTATAAAAGAATACTTTTAAGAAGTCTTTGAATGAATACTAACTTGAAAAATAGAATGCATCCAATTTAGCCTTCTAGAGATAGAACATTAACATTATACAAAAAACATTTAAGAAGTCTTTATATGAATGCTAATATGAAAAAAGGAATGCATTTAATTTAGTCTTGTAGAGACAGACTATTACCATGATAAAAAAAAACATTTAAGAAGCCATTGAATGAATGCTAACGTGAAAAATGGAATGTAGTCTAAATTGACTTGTAGAGAAAGATTATTACTATGATACAAAAAACGTTAAAACGTCTTTGAATGAATGCTAACATGAAAAATGGAATGCAGTCAAATTAGTCTTGGAGAAAGAGATTAATTACTATTACACAAGAATACTTTTAAGAAGTCTTTTGAATGAATGCTAACTCGAAAAATGGAATGTATTCAGTTTTAGTCTTCTAGAGATTGTGCAATAAATATTTTAAGAAGTCTTTGAATGAATTTTAACTTGAAAGATGGAATGCAGTCAATTTATTTTTGTAGATTATTATCATTATACAAGAAAATTTTTAAGAAATGTCTTTAAATGAATACTAACATGACAAAAGTGATGCAATCACTTTAGTCTTGTAGAAAATTTTTAAGTCTTTGAATGAATGTCAATTTGAAAAATTGAATGCAGTCAATGAAGTATTGAAGGGAAACATTCTTACCATTATACAAGAAAGCTTTTAAAAGGCTTTGAATTAATGCTAACGAAAAAAGAGAATGCAGTCAATCTTGTAGAAAGAGATTATTACTATTATACAAGAATCTTTTTAAGAAGTCTTTGAATGAATGCTAATATAAAAAAGGAATGCAGTTATTTTAGTTTTACCATTATCAAAGAAAACTTTTAAGAAGTCTTTAAATGAATGCTAACATGAAAAAATGAATGCAGTTAATTTAGTCTTTTAGAGGGAGACTATTAATTACCATGATAGAAGAAAAGTTTAAGAAGTCTTTGAATGAATGTTAACTTGAAAAATGGAATGCAGTCAATTTAGTCTTGTAGAGAGAGAGACTATTATCATTATACAAGAAAGCTTTTAAGACGTCTTTGAATTAATGCTATCATGAAAAATGGAATGCAGTCAATTTAGACTTGTAGAGAAAGATTTTTACTATTATACAAGAAAAAGTTTAAGAAGTCTTTGAATGAATGCTAACTTGAAAAATTGAATGCAGTTAATTTAATACTGTAGAGAGAGACTATGACCATCATACAAAAAACTTTTAAGAAGTCTTTGAATGAATGCTATCTTGAAAAATGAAATGCAGTCAATTTAGTATTGTAGAGAGAGACGTAATAGTCTCATTGTAGAAGAAAACTTTTAAGAAGTCTTTGGATGAATGCTATCTTGAAAAACGTATTGTAATGTGGTTTATATTGAAGAGAGTGACAAATAACATTGCAGAGGAAAACTTGAGATGTTTTGTGACTGAACACAAACGTGAAAAAATTATTGAAATAAAGTTAATTCTCTCTAATAGAGGATGACCAATAAAATTGTCGAAAAAAGGGTATGAATGAATTTGCAGAAAGTATTGTAATGTCTGTGCAAAAAGAGAGTGACTATTAACCCTGTAGAAGAAAAAATTAAGAGATCTTTGAATGAATAATAACGTGAAAAACATATTGTAATTCAGTTAATTATGTTTGTGAAGCCGTAGGGTGGTGGTTAATGTTTCTTGGTTCAGCCTTGTGTCATACTTAACCAAACTCCCTACAGTTTACATGTTTTATCCAGAGTTATCATCATCAGAATTATCAGAAGATTTTTCTCAGGTTGGTTGTTGGCTGGTTGGAATATTTGGAATTGTGTGAAATAGTTTAAGAAAATATACATTTTTCATGTTAAAATAATAATTTATTAAAGGAAATGAATAACAAGGCTTTGTAGAAATTAATGCTCAATTAGAAAGTTTAGGGTATCAAGAGTTGTAGAAAATGTTTGTAGTAGTAATGTAGGTCTTTAAAAAGTCTGCAGATGTTTAGAGTTCATAGTTGTGTAGTAGCAGAATGTAAAGTCTTTGTGTCTTCCTCTTTTGGGGCAGGTCGTGACAGGTTGAGAGAGAGAGAGGGCAAAACAAATAAAGAAGTTGTACGTAACATGACCATTTTGTTGTTGCTGTTGTCCTCTTTAGCGGTGTGGTGTGAAAATGAAGAAAAGGACGTTGTAAGAAGAGGTCAAATGAAACTGTGGTGTGACCTATGTCCGGGTTGGCGTGGAGTGAAAAAGAAGAAAAAAATTGGCAGTGAGGGCGAGTCAGCTTGAAGTTTCTTCTTGACATGGTGAGATGCTGTCAGCTGCTGCTTCCATCTGATTAATTTTGACAGGTTAGCATCATGGTTTAAACAGTGAAACTTCTCATGATGCCTGCTCCAGCGAGCCTTTTCACATCAAAGAGTGAAAATACATCATATATGAATTTGCTGTTTTTAATCCAATCAGGATTCTGAATTTGCTTTCCACACTGACTTGTGAATTTTTCTTAGTTGGGATTTTCCCTAATGGTTTTAGTTCTTAATTTCTTCCCCCTACAATTGTACATATTTGTATTGCAGCTGTAAAATCAAAACTTATTTATAAATGGAACTTTGTCTCTGTGTGTGTGTGCATGTGTGTGTGTGCATGTGTGTGTGTGCGTGTGTGTGTCCGTTACCTATAGACTCCGAAATGGCTGAACCGATTTTCTTGAAAATTTACACAGTTGTACTATAAGCGCCTGCAAGTGTTCTTAGCTAGGTTTTGTGACAAGGTACCCCATGATAAATATTGAAAATCAATAATCGAAAAAATAGGGTTATAGAAGAAGTGGTCCGATTTTAATCAAATTTGATACACTCATAGACAAAGACATAAGAAATGATATTCAGAAGTTTCAAGGTTGCAGTTCTTACAATAGTGCAGAAAATCGATAATATATATATATATATATATAAAAGGCAAGATGTTTGTGTGTGTGTCTGTTTATCTGTCTGTGTGCCCTTTATACAAATCCACAATTTTTATCCGATTCTCACCAAAATTCACACAAATATTCTTTACGCTGAGTCTGAGCTCTAGGACCATGGATTAGTTTTAAAGCTTTCATTACACCCGAGTAACGCCGGGCTATACTGCTAGTGTGTGTGTGTGTGTGTATATATATATATATATATATATAGATATATATATATATATATTAGGTGCGATTGGTAAATTGTCGCAATTATTTTTATTTCAAATATTCTTTAGGCTGAGTCTGAGCTCCAAGACCATGGATTAGTTTTAAAGCTTTCATTGCACCCAAGCAATGCTGGTCTATGCTGCTAGTAAAAAAGAATACTTTTACGAAGTCTTTGAATGAATACTAACTTGAAAAATAGAATGCATCCAATTTAGCCTTCTAGAGATAGAACATTAACATTATACAAAAAACATTTAAGAAGTCTTTATATGAATGCTAATATGAAAAAAGGAATGCATTTAATTTAGTCTTGTAGAGACAGAATATTACCATGATAAAAAAACATTTAAGAAGCCATTGAATGAATGCTAACGTGAAAAATGGAATGTAGACTATTATATAATGATAATAGTCTCTCTCTAAAAGACTAAATTAACTGCATTCATTTTTTCATATTAGCATTCATATAAAGACTTTTATAAAGACAAGAAAAAGTTTAAGAAGTCTTTGAATGAATGCTAACTTGAAAAATTGAATGCAGTTAATTTAATACTGTAGAGAGAGACTATTACCATCATACAAAAAACTTTTAAGAAGTCTTTGAATGAATGCTATCTTGAAAAATGAAATGCAGTCAATTTAGTATTGTAGAGTTACCATTGTAGAAGAAAACTTTTAAGAAGTCTTTGGATGAATGCTATCTTGAAAAACGTATTGTAATGTGGTTTATATTGAAGAGAGTGACAAATAACATTGCAGAGGAAAACTTGAGATGTTTTGTGACTGAACACAAACATGAAAAAATTATTGAAATAAAGTTAATTCTCTCTAATAGAGAATGACTAATAAAATTGTCGAAAAAAAGGGTATGAATGAATTTATATATATAAAAGGCAAGATGTTTGTGTGTGTGTCTGTTTATCTGTCTGTATGCCCTTTATACAAATCCACAATTTTTATCCGATTCTCACCAAAATTCACACAAATATTCTTTACGCTGAGTCTGAGCTCTAGGACCATGGATTAGTTTTAAAGCTTTCATTACAGCCGAGTAACGCCGGGCTATACTGCTAGTGTGTGTGTGTGTGTGTGTGTGTGTGTATGTGTATATATATTAGGTGCGATTAGTAAATTGTCGCAATTTTTATTTCAAATATTAGGCTGAGTCTGAGCTCTAGGACCATGGATTAGTTTTAAAGCTTTCATTGCACCCAAGCAATGCCGGGCTATGCTGCTAGTAAAAAGTAAAGAGAACTTTGAATGAATACTAATTTACAAATGTATTGTAAGGAAGTTTGTTCTGTCTTGAAGAAAGTGACTATTAACTTTCTTAACTTTCTTGATGCAGACGATGCCACCAAGGACGCGTTCTACAGCCGGCTCCAGCAGGTCGTCCGAGGGGTTCCTCGCCGCGACATGCTGATTGTCGCGGGTGATTGGAATGCGCGCACGGGGCCAGGCGACGACACATCCAGACACATCCTCGGTCGGTTTGCTTTGGGGACCCGATGTGACAACGGCGATCGCCTCGTCAACTTTGCGGCCGCAAACCGCCTGGTGGTCAGCAACACACGTTTCGACCACCCGCGCAGACACCTGGAACTCAAACGACGGTCACACGCAGAACCAGATAGACTACGTCCTAGTGCGGTCCCGTTGGGCCAACTGCGTGCTTGACTGTCGGGCGTATAGAGGAGCAGAAACCGGGAGTGCAAACGGCTCCGACCACGTTCTTGTCCGTGCAAAACTTCGTCTTCGCTTGAAGCGTCTTCCTCCGCGGCAACCAGCCCGCCGGTTTGATGTATCAAAACTCAAATCGGTGGTTGCTGAGCCTTTTCGTGTTGAGCTGCGGAACCGTTTTGACGGCCTCGTCTTGGACGAGGAGGCACCTCCAGAAGCGGAATGGAGCGCGCTAAAGACAGAGGTTACAAACGCAGCTAAGGCCCATCTGGGCTACACCCGCCGTCGGCACCGCGATTGGATCTCCGCGGGGACGATTGATCTGGCCGAACGAGCACGGCGTGCGCGACTGACACAATCCACACACTACCGCGAGCTACGGCGCAGAACGGCGCAAGCAGTCCGCAACGACCGCAACGCGTACTGGCGGAGAGTGGCGGAAGAAACGGAACAGGCCTCAGCCAATGGTGATACCAGAAAGCTGTACCGTCTTCTCAACCGGGTCAGCCGTCCATCACGGGGCGCGAGCGATACTCTCGTCGATGCAGCAGGCAATACGATCGCCGATATGTCAGCCCGGCTTGACAGGTGGCAAGAGCATTTTAGTGCTCTGCTTAACCATGATCCAGCACCAACCCCTGTCCATGCCAGCACATCTGCAGCAACAACGTATGCCTGCAACACGGATCCACCGACGCCAGATGAAGTTCGCGTGGCTCTCTTTCAGCTGAAGAACAACAGGGCCCCCGGTGAAGATGGCCTTCCAGTTGAAATCTTCAAAAGCTGTTCCGAGGTGATGGTGCCATGGTTACACCGCCTCCTGATGAAGATCTGGAACACAGAGGTCGTCCCCGCTGACTGGAGAGAGGCAGTGCTTCTCCCCTTCTTCAAAAAAGGCGACAAACGAGTATGTAGCAACTACCGCGGAATCAGCCTGATCGATATTTCGGCCAAACTGTTCACAGTCCTGCTACTGAAGCGCTTCCAACTCGCTCGCGACCACCGTACCCGCCCAAGCCAGGCTGGTTTCCGTCCGGGTAGAGGGTGCTCTGACCAGATCTTTTGTCTACGCCGGATACTGGAGACGCGCTGGTCTTACCAACAACCGACGGTGCTCTGTTTCATCGATTTTGCAGCGGCCTTCGACTCGGTGGACCGCGCCGCTCTGTGGATTATCATGCGGGACGATGGCATTCCGCCAAAGCTGCTGCGTCTGATTCAGGCCTACTACCGGGAGACGAGGACACGTGTTCGTGCTTACGGTGCTGAGACCGGGGCGTTTGAGGTCCGCACTGGTGTGCGACAGGGATGCGCGCTCTCCCCGACGCTCTTCAACTACGCTATCGACTGGATTCTGATGAGCGCCCTTCAAGGCTTCACTGGGGTTCGGGTGGGCCGCGACTTGGCCGTGACCGACCTGGCGTACGCTGACGACATTGTCCTTCTTGGTGACAGCATCGAGGAGGTGCAGGCGGCCGTCAGCCGAGTGCATGCCAGCGCGTGCGCGGTCGGCATGCGCATCAATGCTGCAAAGACGAAGGTGATGACGGCGCTGTTGCCTCCAGAGGCCCAACAACCCATCCTGCTCGACGGAACACCCCTGGAGATGGTGGACCACTTCATCTATCTGGGCTCGTCTTTTGTCCCGAACGGCCAGGGTGGCGATGAGATCGGGCGTCGCATCAACCTTGCGAGGGCCGCCTTCAACCGCCTCCAGAAGTGTCTCTGGTCAAGGCGGGAGATCGCCCTGCGTACAAAGAGCCGCGTCTACCAAGCTGTTGTGCGATCCATCTTGCTGTATGGCTGCGAGACGTGGCCGGTGCGCGTAGCGGACCTCAAGAGGGTGGAGGTCTTCGACAATGACTGTCTCCGGCGCATCCTGCGTTTCCGGCGGATTGATCGGGTGCGGACATCGACCCTTCGTCAAACATGCTGTCTTCAACCGATACCGGCTGCTCTCCGACTCCGTCGACTGCGTTGGTTCGGCCATGCTGCGCGCTGTCCTCCGGGTGAGCTGATTCGCGACTGCCTCTTCCCGAGGCCCCTACCGGGCTGGCGCAAGCGTGCGGGGGGTCAGCTGAGGACGTGGGCAGCCACGCTGAAGGGGGACATGGAGCCGATCTCGGGCCCAAATGTCGTGGGATTTCGGAGGTGGAACCGGGACTGGGCAGAGATCGGAGTGGAGCTGGCTCAAGATCGCCGATCGTGGGCCGCCGCTGGGAGAGACGCTTCAAATGTTCTTGGGGATGCCGGCTCAACCCGTCCTGGGTGAATGCCGCTACAATACAATACAATACAACTTTATAGAAGAAAAATGTTAAAAGGTCTTTCAATTAATTCTAACTTGAAAAACATATTTGTTCTGTTTAGTAGAGGGTGACTATTACCATTGTAAAAGAAAAAATACGAGGTCATTGAATGAATGCTGACATTAAAAACGTACTGTAATGCAGATTGTTTCTCTTGTAATTCCCTTCCACATGTCTGCTTTCCCTACAGCTACAATCTCCAGGAGTTTAAATGTAAGGTCAATAGACACCTCCTATCACACTAACTTGCACCTATTGTCCCAACACTCTCACCATCTACCCAACCCTCATTCTCAGTATCCTTACCCGCTTATCACCCTCCCTCTGACATTTCCTATATCTAACCATCCTTTCTCACCACTCTATGTAACCCCTGCACAATAGTGGCAGTGAAATGCCTTGCTCGGGGTGAAAAGATTATAAAAAAAAAAACTATTAACACTGTAGAATAAATAATTTAAGAGTTCTTTAAATGAATGCTAACGTGAAAAATGGAATGCAGTTAATTCTTTCTTGTAGAGAACATTTTTCTAGAAAATATGAAAATGTCTTTGAATGAATGCTAACGTGAAAAATGGAATGCAGTTAATTCTTTCTTGTAGAGAACATTTTTCTAGAAAAATATGAAAATGTCTTTGAATGAATGCTAACGTGAAAAATGGAATGCAGTTAATTCTTTCTTGTAGAGAACATTTTTCTAGAAAAATATGAAAATGTCTTTGAATGAATGCTAACGTGAAAAATGGAATGCAGTTAATTCTGTCTTGTAGAGAACATTTTTCTAGAAAAATATGAAAATGTCTTTGAATGAATGCTAACGTGAAAAATGGAATGCAGTTAATTCTTTCTTGTAGAGAACATTTTTCTAGAAAATATGAAAATGTCTTTGAATGAATGCTAACATGAAAAATGGAATGCAGTTAATTCTTTCTTGTAGAGAACATTTTTCTAGAAAAATATGAAAATGTCTTTGAATGAATGCTAACATGAAAAATGAAATGCAGTTAATTCTGTCTTGTAGAGAACATTTTTCTAGAAAAATATGAAAATGTCTTTGAATGAATGCTAACATGAAAAAGATGTTAAGATATTAAATTCAAAGACATTAAGATATTAAATATCTTAAACAAATTAATCACCATATGAAACATAGTCGAAAGAGGAAAATAGTTTGGTACACACCACCATTTAATTAAAGTTAATCAATAAATTCCTTAGTCTACTTCAAAAACACTTCTCAACTAATAATCTACTTAGCAAAATTTTTAATAAAATTACACTGAACCTTAGTTATAGCTCCACTGATAATCTCAATATGATAATAATAAACACAATAACAAAATCCTAAAACAACATTATATTAATTATAACCAACTTACCATAAATAGTAATATTAACACAAGTTCCTGCAATTGTCATGACCCTAAAGTATGTCCTATGCAAAATAAATGCCTTACAGATTCCTTTGTATACCAAGCTACTATCTCAATTACTGAAAATTCTAATATTACCAAACATTATATCAGATGTACTAAAAATAATTTTAAGTCTCGATTTTACCAGCATAATTTATCTTTCAATAATAAAACATATAGTAATTCTACTTCTTTCTCTAAATACTATTAGCAATTGCCAGATGCAAATAAAACTCCTACATTTAAATAGAAAATATTAACTAAAGCCAGAAAAATCTTGGAATTATTTCAAACTTTTTTCTCGTCTTGGTTAATATAGATGCTATAATTGACACAACATTTCAACCAAGTACCCTCTGGTCATCATCAGATGCCCATAGAATAATACAAATAAAGTCGGAACATGTAACTCATTACATGAAATATGTTTCTTTTGCTTACAAGAAAAAAATCCATAAAATAAAATTCCCAATTAAATCAACATAATGAAATCACTAACTTTTGCAAACATAGAATCTTCCATGCCCTTAAATATTTTTGAAATTATCTCAAATTTATCTCAATATTTTCATTATTTGCTCGTTTTATAACTTTAAAAAAATTAGCTTTTTGAACTGGCAATTTTTTTAATTACTATTCTTCTTTTTTTTTTTTTTTGTATTTATGAACAAATCACCTAAAGAATTTATCTTTATTTACATTTTAATATATTATTTTTATTTTTATCATTATTCTTATCTTTTATGTTGGGTTTGATTTTATTTACTTATTTTTACTTTATTTTAGTTTATATTATCTTTTTCAACATTTGAATTTTTCTTTCCCTTTTCTTTCTTTTCAGTCATGTCTCTTCTCTCTTCTTTTTTCCTTTTTATTAATTTTTTTTCTACTTTCTTCTTTTACGTGCCCTGTCCTTTCAGGAAATAGGTGATCATGGCTTTCCACATCTCTCTATCCCTGGTGGCTCTTAGCACACTTTCTCCTGTTACACCACGCAACCCTCGTTCCGTCATACACCGGATCAGGTCCTTCAAATATGTTATCCGCTGCTTTCCCCTGTCTCTTTTTCCTTCTATCTGCGCTGTTAGTGTCAGGTTCTCCAAGCCACCCTTCCTCATTGCATGTCCCAGTAACTTTAGCTGTCTCTTCCTGATGCTCAGTATTAATTTTCTTTTCATTTCCATCATTTCCAAAACCTCATCATTGCTCACATGCTCGATCCATGATATTCGCAGCATCCTTTTGTAGAACAACATTTCAGCTGTTTCAAGTTTTTC
Source organism: Ascarosepion bandense (assembly GCA_037127315.1). Classification (NCBI taxonomy): domain Eukaryota; kingdom Metazoa; phylum Mollusca; class Cephalopoda; order Sepiida; family Sepiidae; genus Ascarosepion; species Ascarosepion bandense. The sequence goes on along the minus strand of JBBBDQ010001935.1, from coordinate 3,767,486 downwards.
CTTCATCTTCAAAGATATTGTCAACATTGAAGAACTGACATCACATAGCATTCCAGTACTCTCTTCTTTGTTTCTAATGAAATTGTCCTGTTTCTTAATACTTTACTCAACTTCTAGAATGCCTCTTTAGCCATGCTGATTCGCCTTCGGATCTCTGTGTTGCACTTTCCGACCTCTGTTAGAACACTTCCTGGGTATTTAAATTTTTGTACCTGCTTGATTTTAGTATCCCTCACCTGTATTTGGCATTTTGGGCTGACCTTTTTGCTGATGATCATGCATTCGGTTTTCTTGCAGTTTATTTTTAGTCCTTTCTCGTCACTCTCTTCAGCTACCTTCTGTAGGAGGTTTTGTGGTTTCCTTTCTGTGTTTGCTATCAGCACTGTATCAACTGCGTACCTTATATTGTTTAAAATGTGACCTCCGGTGACGAATCCTGGCATAACTTCTAGTGTTCCCAGAATAGTCTTGCTGTACAAGTTGAATAGATCCGGTGAAAAGACGCATCCTTGTCTTATGCCCCTTTGCTCCTGACTTCTTTGGTCGTGCTATGAAGATCGACTTGCTGAGGTCATCTGGTATTACACCACTATTATAAATTTCATTTATTGTTTCTATAATTTTCTCTCTGCCAAATTCTTCCAAGGCTATCAGCAGCTCTATGACTATGCCATCTGGTCCCGCTGCTTTGTTTCTATTCAGTTTGGCTATTGCAGATTCCACTTCAGACTTTAATATTTCTAGTCTGTCCCCATCTTTGAGTATTATCGGTTGCTCTCACTTGTCATGGAAAAGATCTTTTATATATTCTTCCAATTGTTGGAATATTTCCTCTTTCTCCAATATGATTGTTCCATTCTTGGATTTTATACATCCTTATTCTACATTTTTTTTCTGCTCAAAACTTTTTGACATATCTGGCTTTCAGTGAAAAAAAACATTGAAATGATACGGTCTATGAATCCTACAGACACGATTCTTTAAAAAGATTGTAGGTCCTTTCACTTCACTTAATTCATTTCATTGGCTACGATCTTTGGTCTTGTGTTTATATTTATTTTTATCTTTTTATTTTATATGTTGTAAAAACATTTTAAGTATCTTACATAATAAATTTACATTTAACTGCTTGATGATGGTATTTTAACACCAAAACTTTATAACTATTCTGTTGCCATTATAATAATAATAACAATAATAATAAATACTATATATATATATATATATATATATATATATATATTTATAAATATATATATATAAATATAATGGATGTAAATGTAATATATAAATATATATACAGATATAGATATTCTATATATATATACATATATATATATATATATATATAAATATAATGTATGTAAATGCAATATATACATATATATACAGATATAGATATTCTATATATATATATATATATATATATAATATATATTTATAAGTATATATATATGAATATATGTAAATGTAATATATAATATATAATAATTATATTATATGTAAATGCAATATATAAATATATATACATAGATATTTTATATATATATATAATATATATTTATAAATATATATATATACATATATAATTATATGTAAATGCAATATATAAATATATATACAGATATATATATATATATATATATATATATATATATATATATATATATAATATATATGTAAATGTAATATAATAGATATATACAGATAGAGATATGCATGAATGCATGTTTATGAGTGTACTGCTTTTCTAATTCTCTAATCTGTCAACCCTAAGTACCTATGAATTAGATTTTAATTAGCTTTTACGACAATGTAATATACACTACGTGCTGTGATTAAATGTTCTATAGTCCAAAACAACTAAACCGTAAAAATGCGATAACAATCAAAATGACTGATAAAAAAAAAAGGTTACATAAATTTTTTTTATCAACTGTATTTTTTACATTTTTTTTTTATTGTCATGTCAATGCCCTGGGTGTCTTTGTCTTACTCAAGGGCGGAAATCACATAACAGCATATTTTAAATTTTATATGCAGAGACAATATCAATAATAATATGATTATATTTTTAGTTTTAGGCTCTAATGATAGGCCACAGTGTGAAAAGAGGCGAAAAAAGAAGAGAACCTGCTTATAAAATAGTCATCGCGGCTGAATTAAGGGGAAATAACTCATGTTTACCCGAATCCTTAATGTCAACATGAAATTCGTTCGAACAAAAAAGTCTTCCACTTTTCGTTGTTTTCGGTAAAATAGAAAAAAAAATTCGGTTAAAACGACTGATCACCAGGGATATGATTTTTCACACGAATATATTTTGGTAAATTTGAATGTTAAGGTAAGCAAAACGTACGATCAAAAGCGTGAAACTTTCATATAATTTTTTTTTTTTGCCATAAGTGTAAACTTCTGTGTAAAAGTTCCTAAAATCTTCACAGAAAAATTCATTTAATACATAATTTTACTAAGAATGGTAAATTTTGTTGTCATAACCTCTACGCCTTTTTAAAACCAATTCTAAAAACATTGAAAGCCGGAAATTATTGAAAAATAAGAAAATGAAACAATCACAATAAATTAATTTCGCTTTTGATTCTGAAACCGACACGTGAGTTATTTTTATTTAGTTATTAATTAGTAAAGGAAAACATTTAATTAATAATTTAATAAAAACAAAATAGAATGGGATTTGAATAAAAACTCATTGATTGCTCGTTTCAAATCCCTTCCCTCTTAAAAGTATTTTTTCGAGCTTTAAATAAATTTTTGAAAACTTTAAACAAAACTTCTTGTTAATTGTTCCTAAAACACTTTAAAAATTCGTTCTTGATAATTGGCTTGATGTTTACGGTGTTTGGCTTAATTATTGAGGTTCATTACTACTTCGTTCCTTTCCCAGAAAGGAAAGAAATTGACAATATTTTCCTTTTATTGCCATTAAGAATTGTTGGTAATACAATTTCCAAAATTTGAGACGGCAAAATCAAGTTGAATTATTCATCAGCTGTTTTGATTTTCTTGGTAAAAACTAAATTTAGATAAAACAATCTAACCTTTTTATATACTTTAATTTAAATTTATTCACTTCTCTGTTTATCAGGGCTGCCGTCAAAGTAAAACAAACATAAACAAAGCTTCTTTTTGTTGTGTAATAACCCCAGCTTCTGAGCTATAAGGTCTTCAACGGTTGTCAGATATTTCAGTATTGATTGGGCATCATCTTGGGCATACCTTCTTTTTTTTTGTTGTTGTTGTTTTGTATCAAACTACCCCAAAAAAAACACTTACCGTAGTAAAATATCTGACACAAAGATTTTTTTGATGACTTTTTTTAGTGTATTTTCGATTTCGTTCATACCTGATTTTTTTTTTCACCCCCTTCAAAAAATTAAAGTGCTACCCACTTTAATTGCGTAAAAAAAAAAAAAAAAAAAAAAAAACGCACCAACATAAAAGCTTTCACCCGAATATTTAGAGATTGCGTAACAAAAAAAAAAAAAATACAATTTATTAATGTTCGTTTTACTACTTTTCCAGAAAGAGAACTTACTCCACAATGATTACTCTAAAATGATTAAGAGGATAGATCAAAGCATTTTTTAATTATTTTTTTAATTATTTCTAACATGTTCGAAATTTTTGTAGAAAGTCTTTTTTCTTTCGTCAGTGCGAGCCCTAAATTGACGCAACGCTTATTATGTAAAAAAAAAAACGTAATATTGCGCAATGCACTTTTTTATTGTTACTATCGACTTTTCCCGACTAAGAGATCAATGTTTTAAACGAAAAAAAAAAAAATGAAATTATTTTGAAAATTAACACAAGTAATGATTTTAGAAAAAAAATATACAGCTCAGCACAATGTAGCATTGTCATAGATTTGAAACAGAATTTATAGTTAATTTTTTTTCATTATTTTTCTCATTAAAAATGCGAGGACACTTACTGCCTAGTGAAATTAATTCATCAACTTAGCATTTTTTTTTTAAATTTCTTTGGCAGTGCTAAATTAAATCTATAAAACAATACTTGATGAACTCTATCAATATCAAGACTACTGTCATTCGGATACAAAATAAAATTCCTTTCTTTTTATCGTTTTTCTTCCTTATTTGCAGATTTTTTAATATAAAAGTCGTCAACAACTGATTTACAAAGAAGGAAGAAAGAAAACCACGAAAGTATGTAAGTAGCTAAAAAGGAAAACGAAAAAAGAGGGGGGAAGCAACTAACAAAGGAGAAGGAGGAGCAGAAAGAGAATTCATAAGAGGAGGAAGATGAAAGCTCTTGAAAGAAATACTGAAAGAAAAGAGAAGCAGTGTGGATAAAATTACTTTCTCTGTTCCAGTCGTCCGTCAGTCGCAACTTGTAGACTTGGGTGACCATCAGCTAACGCTTTTCAGAAATAGACCTGAGACATTCTGATGATAAAAAAAAGAGCACTGCTGTTTGTTTAAAAACACACTTTTCATTTAAAAATATCTCCATCTCCGCTACGACACCAAATAGGAATAATTATTTTTAATTTGATAATAGAATGAACTAAGAACAATTAACCTCAATTTCTTTTTTTTAAAAAAGAAAAAAGTTTGCTGCAAAAAAGGCAAACAATAATCAATTTGATATTTTTTATTTTTTTCCCAGCAACAATTTCAGATTGACACCAGTAATTTCTCAAAAACTAAAGTTTTGACACAATAAAAAAAAAAAAAATGTTTTCTGCGGCAGTTAACCATTTAGTCAAAGAGTTTGGCCGGGATACTTTGACGCCTGTTCCAAGTTTGAATAAAGCCGATGACATTCAACTATTCAACTTGGTCATCAAACATAAAAAACATTTTTTCTGGCAATCCAAGTGTCAATTGGAACCCTTATCTCTTCCTCTAAATGCCGTCCTCAAGCAAAGTATTGGAGATACTCAAATACCACTCGTGGCCTGGAACTCCCTAGCCAGAAAGAGAGATCTTGGACAGTACAGTTTCCAGTTATCGACTAATATGAAAGGGAAACTGGCTGTAGAACTTCTGCGAGATGACATTGCTGATTTAAACAGTGGTGACACTATCAAATGTGATGCTAACTTCTCCAAACTGGAAAAACTTTACGTATCAGAATACGAACTTGGTGAAGCTCTGGAGAAACAGTAAGTAAAATTTTGAAACAATATACTTAATAATTGTAAATAATTAGAAAAATTTTTTAAAATATAAAAAGTAAGCCTGTCAACAAAAAGAAAAAAAATATAAGACTTGAGAATAATTTATCATTGTAAATATTTCGGTGGTTTTTTGTTTTTTTTTTACATCATCTTCAATTTCATATATTAACAAACATCTCTCTTAATATTTGGAATGAAGAGTTATCATTATCTAGATTCAAACTAATAAAGTAAAATGACATTTGTGTTTATAATAAGAAAGATTTTAAATTTCTAGAGAACATGAGGAAAGAGGGCTTAGAAAATTCGACACTCACAGGACATAGTGAAGGTAAAATTGTGTATAATCTCCCTAATGAGCTTCTGTAAACGATTGGAGAGGAAACTGTAGAGAGTCATGATCACCCACGTTCTGAAGGGACAGTATGTAGAAGAGGAAGAAAGTGATATTTCAATAAAATAAATGTTGATTATTATTTGATTAATTCACAGTAAACCAGTCAGTTAAGTGCCATATGTGAAACACGCTTGGGCGATCATGTCTCGAAAGAGACAATACTGACTGGGCAGAAGATTATCCCGCAGTAGGTTGCCATTGCTTTCTGTGGTAGACTGGTTGCCGACCAAGGCTATAGAACCCAATCTGTCCTGTTATTTAACCCATAACTGGAAGGAATAGACGGATTAATACCTTTCCCAAGGGTATTTGCGCATAAGTGAATGCAATGAATTTGGCTGGAATTCGAACTCGGCTCCCCAATTTCTCGTTCCGAGCTGATATCCAATGCACCACAAAATGCCATGTCCTTGAAGACATAGGCAAGTGTAGCTCTCTACAGATGTATTTTCTTTGTTATATGGAAAGATAGTGAAGTAGATTCTCATTGACTTTTCCATGATTTATAATTTACAGTAGTCAGAGCTATGTAACTCATAGCTAGGACATAAAATGGAAGGTTTCATGCCTTTCCCAAGAGTATAACGACAAAAGCAATGAGTATTTTGATAAAATGTTGGATTAAATTTTTACTCTCATGGATCTTTATTTTACAGTGATATTATTCTTCTTTATATAATATCCCTTCTGAAGACGAAAGCGATCATGGCTCTCCATAACTTCCTGTCTTTAGTAGTTCTTAATAAATTTCATCTTTTTGTTATGTCTCCTAAACCCTGTTCTGCCATTCATTTGCTCAAGCTCATTACACATTGTTTTCCTCTGTTCCACTTTCTCTCAATATGTCCTGTGAGTATCAGATTCTCCAAGCCCTCCTTCCTCATTATGTACCCCAAAAATTTCAACTCCCTCTTCCTGATGTTAAATACAAGTTTGCTTTGCAATTCAGTTTTCTCTAAAACCTCGTCATTACTTTCATATTCATTCCATGGTATTCTCAGCATCCTTCTGTAGAACCATATTTCTGTTGCTTCAAGTCTCTTTATCTTTGAGGATTATCCAGCATTAACTGTTATATAGGAGAACTGACATCATATAGCAGTTCAGTACTCTTTTCTTCATTTTTAACAAAGTCTTTCTGTCTGTTTAAAGGATGTGTTGTGGTGTAAAAGTATTGGCTCGGAATGTGAAATCAGAGAGCCAGGTTCGAATTCCTGTCAAATTTGTTTCATCCACTTAAATTCAAATACCCATCTCTTCTCCCTCCAGCTATGGGTTGAATAGCAGGACAGATTGAGTTTTTTAATCTTGGTTAGTAACTGGTCTACCATAGAAAGTAATGACAGCCTACTGTAGGAAAATCTTCTGCCTTGTCAGTCATGTCTCAAAAGAGACATGATCGCCTAGACCTGTATCTTGTATGGCAATTAACTGACAGACTAAATACTCTGATTAGCTTTTTGGAATGCATCCTTGGTCATCCCAACACGTCTTTGGATCTCAGTGTCGCACTTTTCATTCTCTGTTAGAATAGATCCAGATATTTAAATTTTTGTACTTGTTTGATTTTGGTATTTTCATTTTGGGTTCATCCTTTTTGCTAACACTCGTGCATTCCGTTTTCTTCCAGTTGGTGTTTAGTTCTTTCTTCTTGCTTTCATTCTGTAAGAGGTTTTGTAGTTTTCTTTCCATGTCTGCTATCAACACTGTGTCATCTCCAGATCTTACGTTGTTAAGATTGTGGCTTGTTAATAATAAATCCTGCTAGGATTGTTTTCTTAGAATCACCATGATAGGTTGAATAAGTATGATATATTAAATAAATGAAAATTACATTTTATTTTATCAAAATATATACGTTAAACTATTTTGTTTTAATTTTTTCAACTCAAAAGCTGAAATTTTGACAATTTTTTTCCTAGTTATTGAATAACATTAGAAAAGGCATTATTTGGAGAACCGTTTGCAGATCCTAATATTACTATTATTATTAAAAAAAATTATTTTTAAACTGCTTTTATTTTATAATCACATGCCACATTATGACCAATGATCTAAGTCAAGTGAGGGATTTGATTATTTTTTTTTTATCATTTCCACTTGAGTAAAAGACAACTATTCAGTCTGTTAAGTGCCACATGTGATACACACTTTGGGTGATCATGTCTCAAAAGAGACATGACTGACTGGGCAGAAGATTAACCCACAGTAGGTTGCCATTACATTCTGCAGTAGACTGGTTGCCAGCCAAGGCCATAGAAACCAATCTATCCTGTTATTTAACCCCTAACTGGGGGAAAGAGACAGTTTATTACCTTTCCCAAGGGTATTTGCACATAAGTCAATGCAAAGAATTCAACTCGAACTTGAGTTCGACAGAAAAGACAAAAGACAACTATTAATAAAGAAAAAAATTTAATGTATTATCATTAAGTAATTAATTTTTAATTTCAGTGAGTTTCAATTTTTTTATTTTGAATTTTTTTTCTTTATACTATAAGTAATAATTTATTTTTATATAGGAAAGGGTGCTGAAAAGTTCTCAGCTGACCCACTTTCCAAATCTGATTAAATATAGGGTTTATTGTTATAACTCCCTACTAATGCTTATAATATTATTATGTCTCTAACGGTACTCTTACGAACACTCTATAAGAACTCTTGATATTTACCAGAAATGTCCCTTTTGAGGCTGGATGTGGCATAAGATCAATTATTTAATGCAGGAAAATCCGAGCCCTTAAATTTGGGTAATAAATTTCTTGTAGACCTTGCTTAAGATAGGGTTGGACTCTTGTTTGTTTTTCCTCAGATGAGATTCTAGCCTTTGTTTGGTTACCTCTCTGACTAACTCTAAATTACACATCATGGAAAAGTCAATGAGAATCTACTTCACTATCTTTCCATATAACAAAGAAAATACATCTGTAGAGAGCTACACTTGCCTATGTCTTCAAGGACATCGCATTAAAATGAATTATTTACTGTGAATTAATCAAATAATAATCAACATTTATTTTATTGAAATATCACTTTCTTCCTCTTCTACATACTGTCCCTTCAGAACGTGGGCAATCTTGACTCTCTACAGTTTCCTCTCCAATTGTTTACAGAAGCTCATTAGAGAGATTATACACAATTTTGCCTTCAGTATGTCCTGTGAGTGTCGAATTTTCTAAGCCCTCTGACATGATAGGCATTCTAGTGGAAATCTGTCACTGAACTCTCTTGGAGTTCTTTATTTAGGGCATGTTGCCTGGTCCATTTGTGTTACAGGGCTTGTCTTATTTACTCCACAACATATATAATTTCTTTTTGGTTGGGATGATAACTTTTCAGCAGCCCTCATATTAGTTATTTAAATTATATTTCTGGATTTGACACATTTTACAAATATTTCTCTGTTGACATCATCTATTATTTTTCAGAATTAAAACCTATTATGTTATGGAAGTCTTTCTAAATTTTTCAAACATTAACAAAAGCATGTATTCATTTTTTGACAGTGGGGTGGATGGTGCATCTGACTGTAATTCAAATATTATTAACCAAGCAATTTCTCTTTCTTTTTTTTTTTTTTCATAACGGGCACAGAAGGAAAAAAAGAATTGTAGAGAGTTAAAATTAATGATGTTAACTTTTTGATCATGTTTTTTTTTTCCTATAAATCTTTCATGAAGTCTTGTTTTCTTGTTGCAAAAAAAAAAAATGAAGGCATTTTCAAAAATCCTATTGAAGAAAATCAAAATGATATGTTAAAACTGGTCATAAGATCTGAAAATCAGAAAAAAAAAATACAAAAAAAAACTTTGAATTTCATTAGAAATAAACTACTTTTTACACCATTTTCAGAGAATTAAGTATCTCAAATGAAATGTCTTTGTAAATAATTTATATTTATTTTTGCAAGGCATCTATATTTCAGGATATTTGTGTGTTAGTTACTATGGCATAGTGTAGTATATTTTTATCACAATATCATCAACTGTTCCAAGTTGGAGAAGAAAGCAGAAGACTGGCTAACTGTACCAATGGTTTTTGAGTAATTCTTAATTTAGTATAAATTGATAACAGTATTTTTCAGTAGCGGTAACTCCATTTGTATCTTAACTGCTGATTAGTCATTTCTCTGATTTTTCTTTATAAATGAATAAGAGGAATAAGCAAAGAAGAATCTTTGGTCTGATTGCATTTGTCTCTTATTTTTTTTTTAATCATATCACCCCGAGCAAGGCGGTAACGCCACTGTTGTGCAGGGGACTACGTAAGAGTGAAAAGATTGGAAAAGAGAAAGCCGGAAACCACATCCTAAACAGGGAACAAGGGATGAGCCTCTTCACCTGTTCAATAGACTTGGGTGGAGTGTGAACTGGGCGATAGATCAGTCTATCTACTCCAATTGAAAAAAATAATAAAAGAGTGAAAAGATTGGAAAAGAGAAAGCCGGAAACCTTATTTCTCTTCTCTCTTCTGGTTAGATTTTTTGTACAGTTTATATTCTCATTAGTATAATGTTAGAAAATAATTCAAATCCAAAAAATACCATGTGTGTCAGAGTGCATGAGAAAGAAAAAAAAAAATATATATATATATATATCTGTAGCCACTTACCCACAAGGTATTCATCAGGTAAGGCACAATATTTTCTAGGGCAGCTTTTTCATCAAAAGACAGAGTCAGCATGTTAGTATACCAAAACATTTTTGTAGTAGTTTTGCTGTTCCTTAAGAAAGAAAAAAAATCATGGGAATTTTTTTTTTTTTAATAATCATTTTACCCCAGTCAAGGCAAAAATGCCACGGGCGAGAGAATAAGAAAGGTACAGGAGATGTCAAAGAAAAGATTAGAGATGAGAATATATTATTATATATAATCTGTTCTTATATTATCTAAACTTATTTATAAATGGAACTTTGTGTGTGTGCGTCTGTTACCTACAGACTCCGAAACGGCTGAGCCGATTTTCTTGAAAATTTACACAGTTATAGTATAAGCGTCTGCGAGTGTTCTTAGCTAGGTTTTGTGTCAACATACTGCCAATAAATATCGAATCGATAATCAAAAAATCGGGTTATAGAAGGAGTGGTCCAATTTTAATCAAATTTGATACACTCATAGACAAAGACATAAGAAATGATATTCAGAAGTTTCAAGGTTGCAGTTCTTGCAATAGTGCAAAAAATCGATAATATATATATAAAAGGCAAGATGTTTGTGTATCTGTTTATCTGCCTGTATGTCTGTATTTTTTTCAGCCCTTTTATTTTAGTTTTTGCTTCAGTAGGTATAATTGTAGTTCTTAGTCTCAGCCGTGATACCATTTACTCAGAGGACTTATTTAGCCTTCAAAATTCAGTTTACTACGAAAAAACTTATTTGATATCGATACCAGGAAATTAAAATTTGACTTACATCCATTCATTTTTCTTTCAGTCTACGTTTTCGCTTTAACTGGAAACAACTATTGATTTTTAGTCTTCCATGCCAACGTCCAAAGGGTCTGAGCTCCAGGATCATGGATTAGTTTTAAAGCTTTCATTACACCTGAGCAACGCCGGGCTATACTGTTAGTAAGAATATAATAACAACTTGCTAATGCAATTGCTGCCAACTAAATGCTCCATATACTAAATACAATAAGGTTCTCGGAGAAATCAGGAACAAAAAGACTGTTTCAGGGCATGCCTCTCACATGGATTTTACTGTGTACCAACTCCCATCATTGATGTGAGAATGTCAACTGCTTCAACTAGTTTACTGTCTGTTAACTACTGTATATTCTTTCAGGAACCATTTCTTTAGCTGACTTTTTGTTTCTTTTTTGTTTTTTTGGGGTTTTTTTCTATAATCATATCGCCCCAAGCAAGGTATTTTACTGCCACTGTTTTGCAGGGGATAACATAGGAAATTTATGATAAAGAGTGACAGGTTATAAAGGGTGTCAGGAAGTGGGTAAGAGAAGGATGACTGTGGCATAAAGTGAGAGATCAGTTTATATATTGATTGTAATGTAGAATCGACTCCCCTCTTTATATCCAAATTTGAATAGTATAGAATTTTTTTATTTTTATAATCATATTGCCCAAAGAAAGGCATTTTACTGCCACTGTTTTGCAGGGCATTATATAGGAAGAAAGTTATGAGAGTGATTGGTTATAGGGGGTGTCAGGAAATGGGTAAACGAATGATGAGAATACTGATGAGAGTGGAGTGGACGAAGAAAGAAGCATGAGAGAGAGGATGCAGGTTAGTGAGATAGTAGATGACTATTGACTTTACATTTAAATTCTTGGAGATTGTAGCTGTCAGGAAAGCAAGTAAACAGAAGGAAATTCCACAGGCGGGAAGTGCGAGAAAAGAAGCTGTTGGAGTAGAATTTGCATTTACAATTTATTGGTTTCACAGTTAAAGGGTGGAACCTAGTTGCTAATCTTTTGGCTGGAGTAAATTTATATATAGGGGGCACCAGTGAGCTAAGTTCATCGGAGCAGAAGCCATGAAAGTATTTGTAAAAGAGACACAGGGAAGCCATGTTGCACCGGTGGATAGCAGGAGCACCCGACTAGATATGGCAGCAGTATTCAGTGAACAGGCGGATGGTAGATTTATGTATGTGCAGGATTGTTTCAGGCGGAAAAACTTCCTGGCCCTACACAGAGAACCGACTTTCTTAGCAGCGGATTTAGCTATGGATTCTATATAGTCATTCCACTTGAGGTATGTTGTGAGAGTTAAGCATTATTATCATTATTATTATTATTATTATTTTGTAAGGCTGACTTCAGTGGTTTATTTTCTCAGTTAACTGCTTGGATATATTCTTTTAGGGCTTTGCTTAATATTCTCTGCTTGATTCCAACAAATCTAAGGTATCTTCGCAACTGTGCACTTCAGATATAACTTTCTTTTTCCAGATACTTAATCTTCTTATGCAAGACTAGTTTTTTTTTTCTGTTTGTTCTTTTTAATCGTTTCACCCCAAGCAAGGCATTTCCCTGCCACTATTGCGCTTGGGACTACATAGGGGGAGATAAATAGGAAGAGTGGTTAGATATAGGAAATGTCAGAAGGGGGGTGATAGGTAGTTTGGAGGATGGGAAGAGTGTTTGAAAGAATGGAAGTGTGTTAAGTGTCTATTGACTTTACATTTAAACTCCTGGAGATTGTAGCCGTCGGGGAAGCAGTCATGTGGAAGGGAATTCCACAGCCGGGAAGTACGAGAAAAGAAACTGTTGGAGTAGAAGTTATCATTAATCTTTTAATCCAATATATCTTGTTTTCTTCTTTTTTTTTTTAAATACAATGTTTTCAAAATATACACTTCTGCTCTTTTAGGTCATTGAAAGTATATTTGCATTATTCTTGCCAAAAAACAAAATATTTATAAAAAATTATTTACCTCATTTTCTTTTTTCTGTTTTCGTATGCTCAATAGGGGGAGTTGTTTTTGTTTTTTGACAACTTCAATCATCATGCCACCATACAAAAATACACTTGTCACTTTCATTTCTTTACTAGTGAACACTTTATGAGGTCATTGTTAGAAGTTATTGTTAGGACTGAAAAATCTTAATTATTCTAAATTAAAAAGGAAAAATATTTTAAAAACAATATAATTTAATCCTTTAAGGCTTATCATTAATTCTGGGATTTATTAGAAAATTAAAAATAGTATTAATTATAGGTTTTATACCAGCATCACGGAAATGAGATGGTCAACATTAATGGATTTGTAGTGTTTGCGAAGAAAACCTTGTAAAATTTATATAAATTAAAATTTGGTTAAATTTGATAAATTAGACACATTAAATTTATATCAGATACTTTGTTAATACATATTCTATTAATCAGTTTCAGATTAAATAAAAACCTCTTTTTATCAATAACTAGCAGTACAGCCCTGCGTTGCTCAGGTGTAATGAAAGCTTTAAAACTAATCCATGGTCCTGGACCTCAGACTCTTTGGACGTTGGTACGAAAGACTAAAAAGCAATAGTTGTTTCCAGTTAAAGTGAAACCAAAGACTAAAAGAAAAATGAATGGATGTAAGTCTAATTTTGATTTCCTGCTATAGATATCAAATAAGTTTTTTTCGTCGTAAACTGAATTTTGAAGGCTAAATAAGTCCTCTGAGTAAATGGTATCATGGCTGAGACTAAGAACTACAATTATACCTATTAGAGCCAAACCCGAAGCAAAAACTAAAATAAAAGGCTGAAAAACTGATTTTGATCAGACTCGGTATCTTGCCTTTTATATATATATATATATATATATATATATATATATATTATCAGTTTTTCTGCACTACTGTAAGAACTGCAACCATGAAACTTCTGAATATCATTTCTTATGTTTTTGTCTATGAGTGTATCAAATTTGATTAAAATTGGACCACTCCTTCTATAACCTGATTTTTTTCGATTATCGATATTTATTGGGGGTACCTCAACACAAAACCTAGCTAAGAACACTCGCAGATGCTTATAGTATAACTGTGTAAATTTTCAAGGAAATCGGTTCAGCCGTTTCGGAGTCTATAGGTAACGGATACACAGACACACACACACAAAGTTTCATTTATAAATAAGTTTAGATTGATAATGAAATACAATATCAATACTGAGTGGAAATCAAGTTAAAATAAAACTTAATTTATAATTTATGAAAAAAGATAAAAATTATAACATTTAAAGCATATCTCAAATTATTAATCATAGAAATTTTATATCTTTCAAAAAACACATCCAAATTGAGCTGAGAACTTTTCTATTAAATATGTAGGCATATTCATTTCTACTACATATGTGCACCAGGTAGAAATAAAAGTACATCTGACGCCGTCAGTCCTGGTAGCAGTTAGGGTAACAGTTCAAGTTGAAGTCGTAATTAAGAAGATATTCTTACAACCCCAAAATATATTTCAATTTTAAATAACCCAGAAAGACAAACCCACAAAGGTTTGATAAGCTGTAAAAATTCAAACTTTTCCCTTTCCTTTTCCTTGTGGATGAGTTGAATATTTGTATTGAGCCAAATTTTCACCACCTTAACTTTCCACAGGTTAATGCAAAATATACCACAGAGATAAATTAAACTAGAATTATTTCATTTAAACTGAATGTATATGAAGGGACATACCTAAACGTCTGGAATTTAAGCACAGTACTAGACTGACGACGAGGTCTCATCAGTTTATAGTTGAGCTGATTAGATGTCCCGTAAGTTATAAGCTAACAGTTCCTTTTCTTGCATTTTTCTCTCATGGAACTCTCTTCTGGCTCCATGCTTTCAAGTCAACTTTGATCTTCAAAAATTGAAATGCAATGTCAATCACTATCTACTATCTTCATGATTACTCTTCTTTCATTTAAACTGAATCATTAGCATTTCCTAATTTTTTAATTTTTTTTTTTTTTTTTTTTTTAATCATTTCACCCCAAGCAAAGCAGTTTTACTGCCACTGGTGTGCAGGGATTTACATAGAAGGAAAGTGATGAAAAAGAGAAAAAAGTTATAGGGGGGGGGGGGTGTCAGGAAGTGGGTAAGAGAAAGCTGAGAACACAGGTGTGAAGAGAGCTGATGAGAGTAAAGTGGACAGAGAAAAGAACATAACAGTTCCTTTTCTTGCATTTTTCTCTCATGGAACTCTCTTCTGGCTCCATGCTTTCAAGTCAACTTTGATCTTCAAAAATTGAAATGCAATGTCAATCACTATCTACTATCTTCATGATTACTCTTCTTCCATACTTGATCATTAGCATTTCCTAATTTCTTAATTTTTTTTTTTTTTTTTTTTTTTTTTTTTAATCATTTCACCCCAAGCAAAGCAGTTTTACTGCCACTGGTGTGCAGGGATTTACAGTAGGAGGAAAGTGATGAAAAGAAAGAAAAAAGTTATAGGGGGGTGTCAGGAAGTGGGTAAGAGAAAGCTGAGAACACAGGTGTGAAGAGAGCTGATGAGAGTAAAGTGGACAGAGAAAAGAACATAACAGTTCCTTTTCTTGCATTTTCTCTCATGGAACTCTCTTCTGGCTCCATGCTTTCAAGTCAACTTTGATCTTCAAAAATTGAAATGCAATGTCAATCACTATCTACTATCTTCATGATTACTCTTCTTCCATACTTGATCATTAGCATTTCCTAATTTCTTTTTTAATTTTTTTTTTTTTTTTTTTAATCATTTCACCCCAAGCAAAGCAGTTTTACTGCCACTGGTGTGCAGGGATTTACATAGGAGGAAAGTGATGAAAAAGAGAAAAAAGTTATAGGGGGGTGTCAGGAAGTGGGTAAGAGAAAGCTGAGAACACAGGTGTGAAGAGAGCTGATGAGAGTAAAGTGGACAGAGAAAAGAACATGACGGAAAGGATACGAGTCAGAGAGATAAAAGATGGCTATTGAGCATACATTTAAATTCTTGGAGATCGTAGCTGTCAGGGAAACAAGAATATATATATATATATATATGAAAGTATATGGTGGGTTTCTTTCTCTGTTTTTAACTTGTCAATGAAATATTTACATGATGACTATTATGGCTATTAAATTTTAAATTTTGTTACAAATTACACAGATTTTTAAGTAAAAATTCTTTTAACATTGCTGTACTTGTTGATGAAAGAAAAATAATTATTATTAATATCTATTTACATCAAAAATAATTTTTTTAAAGTTTGGCAATGTTTAACCTTCATACCCACAAAAAAAGTGGCGAGTTAAAAGGATGCTTATCCCTTAGCTTATTACTATAATTGCCCTTCACTTTCTGGCAATGTTTGTTTTTAAAGGCAAAATAGATGTCATGTTTATTCATATTTTCTTGTTTTATAGTTTATCAATACCTTTTATAATATTCATCTTCTATGTGCCCTATCCTTTCAGGACGTAGACGATCATGGCTTTCCACGTCTCCCTATCCCTGGTACCTCTTAATATGTTTTCTTCTGTTACTCCACACAACTCCCATTCTGTCATCCACCTGATCAGGCCCTTCAAATATGTTATCCAATGCCTTCCTCTGTCTCTTTTTCCTTCTATCTGGCCTGTCAGTATCAGGTTCTCTGAGCCCTCCTTCCACATTACATGTCCCAGGAGCTTCAGTTGTCTCTTCCTGATACTCACTATTAGTTTTCTTTTCATTGCCATTCTTTCCAAAATCTCACCATTGCTTACATGCTTGGTCCACGATATCTGCAGCATCCGTCTGCAGAACCACATTTCAGCTGCTTCAAGTTTTTTTCCTTCATCTTTGATAATATTTTCCAGCATTCACTGCCGTATTGAAAAACTGACATCACATAGCAATCCAGTACTCTCTTCTTTGTTTCTAGTGAAATTGTCCTGTTTCTTAATACTTTACTCAACTTTTGGAATGCATCCTTGTGCTTTTGGATCTCAGGAATACAAATGTATAGAAACTGCTTTGACCACAAAGTGAGGGGTCAGTTTATATATTGATTGTAATATGAAATTGATCCCCCCACTTTATATAAGCAGCATCCGTCTGCAGAACCACATTTCAGCTGCTTCAAGTTTTTTCTTCATCTTTGATGATATTTTCCAGCATTCACTGCTGTATTGAAGAACTGACATCAGATAGCAATCTACACTCTCTTCTTTGTTTCTAGAGAAATTTTATAATACTAGGAATAAAAAAAATTGTTTTACTTATCTACAAAATTGTAAATAATAAATATTGCATTGTAGTTGGCTTACATATTTTGATAATTTTGTCATTTCTTGCAAACTTTAAATTAAAATGTTAGTCCTGAGTATGGTGATAAAGATTTCTGATTGGAATATTTTGAGGGGGTGCGAAACCATCTCTTAAGTGTTGTTGTTCCCAGGTCTTCCCTGAGTCTGGGTGGTAGAACATGTTAGGGCTCCCACTATGGTTAGTATTTATGAAGGAGGAAGAGTTCATTCCAATGTCGATAGGGCAATATGTTAAGAATATGACTTAACAATATGTTAAAAATATGACTAATTAACAATGCCGCTAAAAAGTTGACTAAAAGAAAAAAAAAAATCGATCTTCTGCTTTTCCATCCAAATTTCTAAAAATATAAAAATACCAAGAATAAATTTTTATATAAAAAAAATTACCAATAATATTTATAGTAGAATTATCAACATTACATTTTATAGCAAAATGATCGACTATACATTTTATCTGTAATTGAAGGTATATAATTGTGTTTAAAATATTTAGATTTTGGCATTAAATTACCAATAGAGATGTTAATGTGCTGCTAAACAAAATCAACCAACCCAATATTTATATGAATAAAAGTTGAGTGTAATCTACCATGTATTCAATTGTGAAAGCTAAATAACATATGTTTATTGCTACAAAACTCTCAAGAAAATTAATTTCAGCATTAAATGACCCATATGGAGTTGTTAGGTCATAAAACAAATAATCACTTATGAAACAGTGAATAAATCATTATAAAAGCTAAATAATAAATCTTGCATTGTGTTTGGCTTGCATATTTTTATAGTCATGATATTTCCCAGAAAGGGATACATATATTATTCGAAGTACCTAAGTTGTTTTTGCAATGTAACTGGGTAGGACAATCTGGCAAGTAGCCGTAATGGACTGGTACTCGTCTTAGTCGTATGAAGTATGCTTAGGCATAGGCTTATGCAATAGGCGTAGTCAATAGGTGTTCCAATCGGCGTAGTCTTAGGCGTCCCCACCTTAGTTTGTATTTATGGCTGACACCAGTCAATCATATTACTGTGAAAGAAACCAAGGTGTATGCATATTCATTACATCAAATCATAAATAAACATTGTCAAGGGAGTAAAAAGTGTATAGAAATATAGCAGCGTCAAGGAAATAACCATTATTTTGACATACTGATTTTTGGTAGGCACCAACGTTAAACTTTGGCCTCCAATTTCATTTTTTTTTTTTTTTTTTAACTTTTTTATTTCCAGACAGCAATAGTAAGCAGATCAAAAAAAAAAAAGTAAAAATGTATCTATCTGCGTACCTGCTGGAACCAAATGCAGCACAATGTAAGGATTTAAAGTGGGCACATGTGCATACAAGGGTTCGACAGAAAAACTGCTGTAGCAGCATTAGTATTTTTGCTTTTGAGGATCTCTCAGGCGCCAAGTTTTTTCGTGAAGAGGAGGTATTGCTTGGCAGGGTCACCCTCCCCCACCCAAGGGATCAAGTACACTATACATTTTTTACAACCCCTGATACAGCAGGGCCAGAAAAAGTCAATGAATGAAATTTGGAATTCTGAATTTGAAACTTGCCTGGTTGAGCTCCGAAGTAATGAATTTGAAAGATTGGAGTAGATAGACTAAACTATCGCCCGGTTCACACTCCACCCACATCTATTGAACAGGTGAAGAGGCTCATCCCTTGTTTCCTGTTTAGGATGCGGTTTCCGGTTTTCTCTTTTCCAATCTTTTCACTCTTTTCCTTTATTATTTTATTTTTTTTTCAATTGGAGTAGATAGACTAAACTATCGCCCGGTTCACACTCCACCCACATCTATTGAACAGGTGAAGAGGCTCATCCCTTGTTTCCTGTTTAGGATGCGGTTTTCGGCTTTCTCTTTTCCATTCTTTTTACCCTTACGTAGCCCCCTGCGCATCAGTGGCGTTACTGCCTTGCTCGGGGTGATATGATTAAAAAAAAAAAAAAACTTCTACTAACATTTTTCTCATTTGTAACCTGAGTTAGCTCAGTTTATTATTTTAAAATTTATTGTCAAAAGTATTCTCCTGAGTTTAGCTTTTTAAAGTAATCCAATCTGATTCTAGTTTAAAATGAAAGCTAACACTTTTTTCTTTTTGGTTTCTATATACTCTGGTTTCAAATCCAATTTAATAGCAGTTACAAACATTGATAGAGTATATACTGATAGAGTATATACTGATAGAATATGCACTGATAGAGTATGTACTGATAGAATATGCACTGATAGAGTATGTACTGATAGAATATGTACTGATAGAATATGTACTGATAGAATATGTACTGATAGAATATGTACTGATAGAATATGTACTGATAGAATATGTACTGATAGAATATGTACTGATAGTGTTACAAATAATATTGGAATTTATTTCATTTTCTTAGCCCATGTGATAGTTGTGATGAAGCCTTAAAATCCATCTGGTGCTTTTCAGTTCCAAGTCCCATCTTCTTCTTCATGTGCCGTGTCCCTTCAGGACGTAGGCGATCATGGACTTCCACTTGGCTCTTTCTCTTGTCGCTCTCAGTAATTTTTCTCTTGGTATCTCTTCCAAGCCCAGCTCCGTCAACCATTTTGCTCAGATTTTTTTTTTTTTTAATCATATCACCCCAAGCAAGGCGGTAACACCACTGATGTGCAGGGGGCTACATAAGAGTGAGAAGATTAGCAAAAAGAAAACCAGAAACCGCATCCTAAACAGGAAACAAGGGATGAGCCTCTTCACCTGTTCAATAGATGTGGGTGGAGTGTGCTAGCAAGTACGTCTCTTCTTCCATTTATCCAACCTGTGAGTATCAAGTTCTCCAGGCCTTCCTTCCTCATTACATGTCACAGAATTCTCATTTGTCTATTCCTGATATTTAGTATCAGTTTTCTTCTTGTTTGCATCTTTTCCAACACCTCATTCTTGCACATGTGCTCTGTCCATGGTATCCTAACCATCCTTCTGTAAAACCACATTTCTGCTGCCTCAAGCCTCTCCTTCATCTTTGATGAGATCGTCCACAATTTCTTAAAAGAATGGAATATACAGTATAATGTATTCACAAATTAATTGTAGCTTTCTTAGTTTTTGTATGATATAACCATAGTATTAAGAAACAGGAAATTTCATTTGAAACCAAGGAAAGTGTACTGAACAGTTATGTAATATTGGTCGTTCTATATGACAGTAAATGCTGAACAATCTTATCACAGATGAAAAAGAGACCAGACGTAACCGAAGTTTGGTTCTACAGAAGAATGCTGAGAATAACATTGACTGAACATGGGAGCAATGACAAATTTCTTTGGAAATTGGACACAAAAAGAACATCTATACTTAGACTCAGAGACAGTTGAAATTCCTAGCACTTAGAAAATTTGATGCTCACTGGTCATACTGAAAGCAAGAGGGACTGCAGTGGTTCCCAAACATTTTCCTGTCATTTCCCCCTGCACACAGTTCAACCATCCATATTTCTCCCTTCATGTGTATGAGAGAAAGAGCAGTTAAAACACACTGAGACTATTTACTAATTTATTTTTCAAATGTACAAATATACTGATCTAATCTAATCTAATCTATCTAAATCTAATCTAAACTTATTTATAAACAGAACTTTGTGTGTGTGTGTCCATTACCTATAGACTCCAAAACGGCTGAACCGATTTTCTTGAAAATTTACACAGTTGTACTATAAGCGTCTGCGAATGTTCTTAGCTAGGTTTTGTGTCGAGGTACCCCCCAATAAATATCGAAAATTGGGTTATAGAAGGAGTGGTCCGATTTTAATCAAATTTGATACACTCATAGACAAAGACATAAGAAATGATATTCAGAAGTTTCAAGGTTGTAGTTCTTACAATAGTGCAGAAAATTTGATATCAATACCAGGAAATCAAAATTTGACTTACATTCATTCATTTTTCTTTCAGTCTACAGTTTTGCTTTAACTGGAAACAACTATTGCTTTTTAGTCTTTCGTGCCAACGTCCAAGGAGTCTGAGCTCCAGGACCATGGATTAGTTTTAAAGCTTTCATTACACCCGAGCAACGCTGGGCTATACTGCTAGTATACTTATAGAGAGCAGTTAGTAAAAACTAAGCGTAGCCATAGAGAGCCATTAGTAACAAATAAAAGGACTTTTGTTTGCTCTTCTACTTCAGAATTAAATTAGTGAGAAGGGTGATGCTGCTTCTTGTGCACCAGTGTATCAATATCAGGGTTAGTTTTGGCAAGTACGCAATGTATGTCACATTTCACCTCCAGTCAATTTCATGCTTTGGGCTTGATTGTGAGTAACTTAGAAAACACTGACTCACAAAGGTAGGTTGTGGAAAACAGAAGGAGGATTTTCAGTGCATTGTTGCTCAGTTGTGGGTATGCTCCATGGATATTAATCCAGAATTCCTCAAGATCTTGTGCACGAAACTCATCCTTGGCAGAAGGATTTCATCTCAGACATGAGAATATCCATCTGAGGTTTTTTTTATTTAGCAGGTCGTGTAATTATTTCCCCCCTGGTAATCTCAAGTTTCTCCCAGTTTAGGAATCGCTAGACTAAAGAAAGTGGTAAATAACCAATGTTATGATCTTGTGTAAATGGTTGGCGGTATAGAGATTATGTGAGATAGCAAAAAGATAAAACTTACTTAGAGTTACATAGGATAGGAAGTTGTGGAGGGCTATGATCTCCCATATGTCCTGAAGGAACATGGCATATTGAAGAACTGTATTTAATTTTATTCACAATTACATGTTTATTTATTTATTTATAGAATGGGCATTGTGGTGCAGTGGATATAGGTATGGAATGAGATATCTTGGAACCGAGTTCGAATTCCAGTTGAATTCCTTGCATTCACTTACATGCAAATACCCTTGTGAAAGGTATTAATCCGTCTCTTCCCTTCAGTTATGGGTTAAATAAATAGGGTTAAATAGGGTTCTATAGCCTTGATTGGCAATCTGTCTACCGCAGAAAGCAATGGCAACCTACTGTGGGATAATCTTCTGCCAGTCAGTCATGTCTCTTTCGAGATATGATCACCCAAAGCGAGTATCATGTATGACACTTAACTGACTGACTTAATGGTAATATTTTTTTATTTTTAGAGGTAAAATGTCTTGAGACCATTATTTTTCAGTATCATTTGGAGTTGTGACAAATGCAAAACTTACTTAGAGCTACAAAGGACAAGAAGTTGTGGAGGTCTATGATCTCTCATATGTGACAAATGCAACAGAAATAAACAAAACATAAAACAACAGCAATATCTATCCACAAATATTTTGAATATTTGTTTTCACAGGAAACTATTCAATAAAACTAACAACAGAATTCAATGCCTTTTAATGTGTGATTTTTTTTTTTCTTTTTTTTTTTCTTTTTGTTTTTTTCTGTGTCATGAACTGGGATAAAGTTGTAAGAAAATGCTCACTGTATTTATGTTAAAATACTCATGTTTCTTTCTAAAGAGCCATCTGTCATTTTTGTTAGATATTCTGATTTACATAGATATAGAATAAGTGAAACATTTTATTCATGGCATTAAAGACCTAGTTGGGTCCATGGATATACAATAAAGGAAACCTTTTACTTAGGAAATGTTTACTTGTGTTTATGAATATAGAATAATGGAAACCATTTACTAGGGTCATCAAATGCCTACTTGGGTCCATGAATATAGAATTAGTGAAATCTTTTGCTTAGGGTTTCAATGGTCTACTATACAATTGTATATAGAATAAGTGAAACTTTTTACTTAGGGTGTCAATGACCTACTAGGGTCCTTGGATATAGAATAAGAAGTCTTTTACTTAATGCATCAAATGCCTACATCAAATGTGAAAAAGTATTAATCCATCTCCTCTCCCTCCAGCTATGGGTTGAATAGCAAGGCAGGTAGGGTTCTCTAGCCTTGGTTGGCAACTAGTTTACCTCAGAATATAATAACCTATTACAGGAAAATATCCTGCCCAGTCTGTCATAGATCAAAAGACATGATCACCCAAGCATGTATCATGTATGGCACAGACTGCAGGTTTTATAATAAATCCAATAAATTTAACAAAACATTTTGAAAGTGCCTAAATATTTAACTCAATTTTTGTCCTGATATTTCAATTAATTTGACAAAAATTGTTCAAATGAAATTTAAGTTATTGAAGTTTGTGATTTTCATAATAACTTTAGACAGACTGTAATTATCTGTTCTTTCAGTAAATGTCCAGCCATATAAATCATGAAGCAGACTTTGCTATTTTTAATTTCTGTT
The DNA here is from genome assembly GCA_037127315.1 of Ascarosepion bandense. Taxonomy (NCBI): domain Eukaryota; kingdom Metazoa; phylum Mollusca; class Cephalopoda; order Sepiida; family Sepiidae; genus Ascarosepion; species Ascarosepion bandense. The sequence continues at coordinate 3,743,933 of JBBBDQ010001935.1, read as the reverse complement.
CGTGTGTCTTTGTATGTCATCTCTTCACACAAATCACAAACTAGTCTTAACTTTAATCTATCTCACCCCAAACCTGATTTTAATCCTCAACTAAGTCCAGTATTTAAGCAGCCTTCAGGAAATTTGACTGATTTGAAAGTAACCTTAAACCAAGCAAGACTTGACATGTTTTTGCTTGTACCACTTCCAGATATGTTCAGCTTCATGCTTTGGTGATGCAATTATATTTACATGATGGGCTTTGGATAATGTTCTACTCATTATGTTATACATTTATGTAGAAGATATTTTAACTTGTCTTATTGAACAGAGAAAATGGTTTTCTATATTTTAGAATTAGCCTCAAAGGATCCCAACAGTTCATTTGATTACAGCAGGATTTGTATGAGTGTGTGTGTGGGTAAAGACAATGAAAGTAAGTGTAGTGAAAGGAAGGGTGGAAGAAAGAAAGAAGAAAAGGGGGAAGAGGAAGGAAAAAAGTATGTTAGAGTAGCAGACAGGAGAGAATGCTGGCATGGAGGGTCAGTTAAATACCATACATAAGACACGCTTTGGGCGATCATGTCTTGCAAGAGACATGACTCACTAGGCAGAAGATTATCCAACAGTAGGTTGCTATTGCTTTCCTATAGTAGAATGGTTGCCAGCCAAGGCTATAGAACCCAATCTGTCCTATTATTTAACCCATAACTGGAGGGATGAGATGGATTAATACCTTTCCCAAGGGTATTTGTGCATAAGTGAATGCAACAAAGTTGACTGGAATTTAAACTCAGCACCCTGATATCCACTGCACCACAACACATATCCATGGAGGGTAAAAACAAAATATTTTCATTAAAATCTGACTAAATCAACCTTCTTACTATGACTGAACATTAAAAAAAAAACAGAAAAAAACCTTAAAACCCCACCTTTTTGGCATTAAATAACCAACAGAGGTTGATATGCCGTTAAAACTCAAATTCAAACAAAAAGGGGAACTTAAGACCAGGAAGAGACAGCTGAATGAGGGACATGTAGTGAGGAAGGGCTTAAAGGATCAAATTCTCATGAGATGGGTAGAGGGAAAGAGATGGGAAAGCAATGTGTGATATACTTGATGGGCTTGAGCAAGTGGATGTTGGAGCAGAGTTTTGGAGAGATACCAATAAGAAAAGTTTTAAGAGTGACAGAGGATAGGAATAAATGGAGGTTGTTGGTTGGTTGTTTTGTTTTTATGGCAAATCAACCTTGGCAGGTCATTTATTGCCAACTAAACTTTATTTATTGCTGGTAATACCTTTTTTCTTTCAACAATTTATTGTTGTTTTTATATAAGTTTTGTGTCTCGTAATACTTTTTTCTTTTTGAGTATCAAGGTTCATTGGAATTTGTTTTTAAGGGCAGGGTCCCAAAGTCCTATCCTTGTTATTTAACCCATAACTGGAGGGAAGGGATGGATTAATGCCTTTCCCAAGGGTACCAGTGCTTAAGTGAATGCAGGGTATTCAACTGGAATTCGAACTCGGCTCACCGATTTCACTTTCCGAGCCGATATCCACTGCACCACGACGCACATCCGTCACTATACGCTTACAGCACCTGGTATTCCCAAGTGGTCACCCATCTAAGTACTGACCAGGCTCAACATTGCTTAACTTCGGTGATCGAGCAAGAACTGGTGTATTCAACATGATATGGCCATAAGCCCAAACAAAAAGGAAACTTAAGATCAGGAGGAGACAGCTGAATGAGGGACAAGTAATGAGGAAAGAAGACTTGAAGGATCAAATTCTAAAAGGGACAAAAGACACTTATCTATTTTGAGTATTTCAGTTCATCACTTATGTGCCATATGCGAGACATGTTTGGGGTGAGCATGTCACTTTTGATTCATAACTGATTAGGCAAATTTTCTTGCAGTAGTTTGAAATTTTAAAAAAAAAAAAAAAAAAAAAAAGAAAAGGAAAGAAGAGATGGATTCATGCCTTTCCTAAGGGAAAAGGTATTACCAGCAATAAATAAAATTTAGTTGGCAATAAATGACCCACGGAGGTTGATATGCCATAAAAACAAAACAACCAAACCAAAACCTTGTTGCTGCCATATTTTTAGTCTGTTATCTTCAGTATCCTTTACCATGATTCTTCTCTTGGACTGTGCTCCGCTGGGAGCAATGGGGCTATCATCAACCTCTCGCCATCACTCTTTGTTCTAGGCTGGTTCATTGTCATTGATGCTTCTGCAACTGATTTTTTTTACAGGTAGGGGTGTTAACTCTATAAATACTCTCCAGGTGAGGTAATCCACCTTCAGGCTGATTTTGAATTCAGTGTTTTTTCCTTCTAGGCCAGTTGCTACCCAAGGTTATAGAACCCAGTCTCTCCTGCTATTTACCCATAGCTGGGGTGGAGAAGAGATGGATTTATACCTTTCCCAAGGGTATTATCCCATAAGTGAATCTCAGTCAGTCAGTTAAGTGCCATACATGATATTTGCTTGGGCAATCATGTCTCAAAAGAAGATTTTCTTGCAGTTGGTTGCCATTACTTTCTGCAGTAGAGTAGTTGCCAACCAAGGCTTTAGAACCCAGTCTACCTTGCTATTTAGTCTACAACTAGAGAGGAATGAAAAAGATTAATACCTTTCCCAAGGGTATTAGTGCATAACTGAATGCAATGAATTCAACTTGGTTTTCCAATTCCTCAATCTGAGCGGCTATTCATTACTCCACCATGCTTCATTTTACAGTGAGTAGATCCTGAGAAAAATGAAGTTCTATCGGGATTCATTATTGATGGGCACAATCTTAACAATTTAAAATATGCAGATGACACAGTGTTTATAGCCGACATGTAAACTAAACTACAGGAACTCGTCTGGAAAGTAGAAAGAGAAAATGAGAAGAAAGGACTAACTATGAATTGTAAGAAGACAGAATGTATGGTTGTTAACAAAAGAAACAGCCCAAGAAGTGAACTAGAAATTGGAAAATTATAATCAACCAAGTACAAAAACTGAACCTTTGTCACCTTAAGCAAGGCTTTTTACTGCCACTGGTGGGCAGGGAGTTATATAGAAGGAAAGTTATGAGAAAGAGTGACAGGTTACAGGGGGTGTCAGGAAGAGAGTAAGAGAAGGATGAGAATACTGATGAGTGGAGTGGACGAAGAAAGAATCATGAGAGAGGATGCAAGTTAGTGAGATAAGAGATGACTATTGACTTTACATTTGAATTTTTTTAAGATTGTAGCTGTCGGGAAAGCAAGTAAATGGAAGGGAATTCCACAGGCAGGAAGTGCAAGAAAAGAAGCTGCTGGAGTAGAATTTGCATTTACAATTTCTTGGTTTCACAGTAAAAGGGTGGGACTTAGTTGTTAATCTTGTGGCTCGAGTAAATTCATATATAGGGGATATCAGTGAGCTAAGTTCATCTGAGCAGATGCTGTGAAAGTATTTGTAGAAGAGACACAGGGAAGCTATATTGTGCCGGTGAGAAAGTGACTGTATCCGAGCTGCCAAGTTGGGATCGATCACATTACAGATTCTCGATTAGATTTTGTCAAAGACGTCTAACTGGATAGCAGGAGCACCTGACCAGATATGGTAGCAGTATTCATTGCACGGGCAGATGGTAGATTTGTATATGTACATGATGGAGTCAGATGGGAAAAACTTCCTGGCTCTGCACAGAGAACTGACCTTCTTAGCAGCGGATTTAGCTTTGGATTCTATATAGTCAATCCACTTGAGGTCCGTTGTGAGTTAAACTGAGGAGGTGCAGTGTTTTACTTTCAGGGAGACTAGCTTGATCCATGCTGATGGGGAGTAGGAGCAATTGTCTGTGGTGGTTAAATATCTAGGAAGTTCTTTAACTGAGAATAGAAAATGCTGCATTGAAATCCAAAAGGTACATTGGAATAAAAAATACCTTATAAAAGTTAAGCAAAGTATTAAAAAACAAGAAAATTTTGTTAGAAACCAAGAAAAGAGTATTGAAAGAGTAGTTAATTTAGGCCGCCAATTGTTTGCGATGCTTAAAATTAATCAAAGTACTTGGTTTCAATAAACACTCTTCCCTCTTCATTTGTTTGTTCACCCAACGTCGCACCAACCAAAGTTTCTTTTGCTTCTCACCTCATCTAGCTCACAGACTCTCATTTTATGCCTGCATAGGGGTGGGGGAACTACTATTTGCATATGAGACTCAATTCTTGCTCGCACGGGACTTGTTATTTCATAAATTCAACTAGGTTTGAATTCTTACTTTTTTCATTGTACATCTACGAAAGTCGGAATAATCCATTTCATTTTTAATGGTGGTCATGATCTTTCAACAAGACCTGACACGCCAAACAAATTCGCTTTACTGGAGTTAAGTCTTCTCATTCCTCACAGAACTGTTACATAATAAGTGAATGATGGACAATCTCTTTAAAGATGAATAAAAGACTTGAGTCCACAGAAGCTTGGTTCTACAGAAGGATGCTGAGAATTCTATAGACTGAACTTGTGAGCAATGGTGTAGTTTTAAGGAAAATGGAAATGAAAAGTACACTTAGAACCAGAAAGCAACAACTGAATTTCTAGGCTTACAATGGGGGAAAGACACAGCATATGAAAGAAGTATTTTCAATCGTAATTTCAGTTGATTTTTATCACAGTTCATTGCAATCATCATTCCACATTTATTAGGAAGAAGAAATACAGTTTTTCGTTCGCAGAATTCGGGAAGTGGAAGGTAATAATTCAAAAGTAGTGGCGTGTTCCTTGAAATGAAAGCCAAAATTGAACAACAGTTTTTGATTTTGTTACTTGAAAATGCTAAGTTGTAGGGAAAGAGATAATCATCAGCTATCTCGAAAAAGAGTTTGTGTTTTGTGCGTGATCAGTTGAAGAAAAATTACCAGAAAGTAGTTCGCAAAAATCTACTTTAAGGACCAGAATCTATGCTAATGTTCTTCCCTCCCCTGAATGGCGTGACCAATCAGAAAGATCTCTCGGTGAATAAACGTTCATGGTATTCATACCAATTTCTGCAGTGTAGAATCATTTCACTTGAAATGTTCTCCAGACTTATTAGCACTCTGTGAAACTAAACAAAAAATCTTCAATCTCTACCACTGAAGTCTTTGTTCTTGGTTATCTTCTTGTCTATCAAAAGAATTCTAGCATCCAAATGTATGGTGTCTATGTTGATGTTTGTAAAAATCTACCAGTCTCTTGAATTTTTGGATTGTTTCTAGATGTTTTTGACTTTCACTATTAAACTTGATTAGTTAGCTCTTATTCTTTTATCATGCCCCTTCTTCACAGGACTACTGCTTGTTAGACAATCTGGCAGTATAAATAAGGATCACTTTCTACCTTTGTTTGTGAATATTTTTGTGTTTGGTGCCTGGATAAACAAAGCAATTGGACAATTATTATATAATTTATATCCTCAAAAATAAAAAGTTATTAGACCACATAAAATATAGCATAAAAAAACTTAACTATAATGCCTTGTCTGTCATTTTTTTATGAAATCTGCAAATATATACACACACACACACACACACACAGAGGTAAACTTTTGTCAGACAATATTTCAATCAGAGTGCAATTCAAAATTGGAAAAGTCAGCTCTTTGGGACCAAGTTGAATATTGCAGTAAATTTTGTTTCCCATAAATGAAACATTTGTTTCTTTATGATTCTTGCATTCGTCCATATATTGAATACTCTTGGCATATCTAGTCTGATACTCCTGCTGTTTATCTCCAGATTCTTGAGAAAATCCAGGAATCTTGTCTCCAGTCACTTTCTCACTGATGTGATAAGGCTTCCCTCTGTCTGTTCTACAAATATTTTCATGGCAACAGCTCTGACGAGTTTTTTTTTTTTTTTTTACCTGGCGTCCCAACTAAAGAATTTAAGTGTGCTACAAGATTGGCAACTAGATTTCACCATTGTACTTTTGAACTAGCTAGATGCAAACACCACTTTAACTCAAATAGTTTCTTTTTCTCACACTTCTCTCCTGTGGGATCCTGGGTATGACGGTAAACTGCATCCGGCAACAAGGCCTCTAATTGGGAGGTTGTGAGGAGCATGGAACCACCTCTTAATTGCTGTTGTTGTCAGGTCCACCCAAACCCGGAGTGGTAGCACCTTTTAGGGCCTCAGCTATGGGCAAATAGTTAACCTCCAAACAGGGGTCAAAGCATGATGAAAGTATAAAAATACACTTTTATAGAAAATATACATTTTTGAAGGAAAAATATTACCAATAATACATTTTTGAAGAAAAAGAATTATTACCATAACAAATTTTTGAAGGAAAAAAAATTATTCTTAGCAAAACATTTTTGAACACAAAACTATAAGACATTTTCAGTTTTCTAAAATATAGAATAAAAACAAAATTTTCATTAAAATCTGACTGAATCAACTTTTTCACTATAACCGAACATTAAAAAAATACTTTAAACCCCCCACCTTTTTGGCATTAAATAACCCACAGAGGTTGATATGCCATTAAACAAAACTCACACTTTCATCCTGTGGAACTCTCATCCAATTTCTTGATTCACTGAAAACTACAATCTTCAAAGACTTAAAAGTAATTTCAATTGTCATTATCTGTCTTCTTGAACCCTTTTTTTTTCTTTTTTTTTTTTCGAATTAGCCTTTTTCTCAATCCTCTCCATTCTTTTTATACTCCTACACTTTCACTTCCTGCTGCCTGCTGCAATCTAGTGGCATTGTCACCTTGCTTGGTGTGAAATGATTAAAATAAATCAATACAATTTGAAAAAGTTTGACCACATACACTTTTATTCATTTAATTATTCAGACTGAGATCTCTGTCTAAATTTCTGAGACAGAAGTTAATTATTATTCACATTATTTAATCCGACAATTGTTCTCATCATTGTTGTTATTATTGCAGCATTTTAGCCATTGTCGCCATCTTCACTGATCTGATGAAGATCAGATATCACAACATTCAAAATGTTTTGATAACAACTAGAATTAAAGTATAAATTCACTAGCAGTATAGCTCGGGTGTAATGAAAGCTTTAAAACTAATCCATGGTCCTGGAGCTCAGACTCTTTGGATGTTGGCATGAAAGACTAAAAAGCAATAGTTGTTTCCAGTTAAAGTGAAACCATAGACCGAAAGAAAAATGAATGGATGTAAATTGGAGTAGATAGACTGAACTATCGCTCGTCTATTGGACAGGTGTAGAGGCTCATCCCTTGATCCCTGTTTAGGATGTGGTTTCTGGCTTTATCTTTTCCAATCTTTTCACTCTTACATAGCCCCCTGCACACCAGTGGCCTTACCGCCTTGCCCGGGGTGATATGATTAAAAAAAAAAAAGTCATATTTTGATTTCCTGCTATCAATATCAAATAAGTTTTTTTCATTGTGAACTGAATTTTGAAGGCTAAATAAGTCCTCTGAGTAAATGGTATTATGGCTGAGACTAAGAACTACAATTATACCTATTTAGAGCCAAACCAGAAGCAAAAACTAAAATAAAAGGGCTGAAAAAAAATACAGACATACAGGCAGATAAACAGACACACACACAAACATCTTGCCGTTTTTATATATATATATTATAGATTTTCTGCACTATTGTAAGAACTGCAACCTTGAAACTTCTGAATATCGTTTCTTATGTCTTTGTCTATGAGCTCATCAAATTTGATTAAAATTGGACTACTCCTTTTGTAACCCAATTATTTTCAATTATCAATTTTCAATATTTATCTGGGGTACCTCAACACAAAACCTAGCTAAGGACACTCCCATATGTTTGTAGTACAACTGTGTAAATTTTCAAGAAAATCGGTTCAGCCATTTCAGAGTCTATAGGTAATGGGGACACACACACACACACACACACACACACAGAGACAAAGTTCCATTTATAAATAAGTTCAGATTAATGTTCATTTGACCCACTTGAATAAAAACAGATGAAATAATTCTATAAAACTAAGATTTGCCTGTATTAACTGACAACTGAATTTTGCAAAGTTCCATTTTTTTTTTTTTTTTTTTTTTTTTTTTTTTTAAAGGTTTCTGATAAGAATTGTCAGTTACATCAGGAAATTTTTATTTTATTTTCTGACATTTTTGTTTTTTTTTTTTTGTTTGCCTCTGAAATCATTGCTTAATAACTATTTTGATTATTAATTAATATTGAATTACATTTTCTTTTCTCAATAGGAATAGATAAGTTCCCACTCCTCCATTGTCTTTTGAACAGTAGTAGGAGTTTTCCTTTTTGTTTTTCCTGTTTCAGATTGTTTTTTTTTTTGGTTCCTTCTAAAGCCTTTTCCTTATTTAACACACCTACCTTGAGTGGCTCTCAAGATTTGTTCAGGGTGATATTATTGTGAAAAAAATTAACTTATTTGAATGCAAGTGGAAAATGAAGAGTTGCCTTTATTCCTTAGTCACAATGTTTGTTAATGTAGTTTTAATGTTAAACTTGAACTAATTTCATCAGTGATGTAAAGATTAAATAAACAAAAGATAGTCAACAAGCCCTGTTTTACAAATGTTCCCATCTGGCTTACAAGAACACAGGAAATTAGTACATACCATGGAAAGAAAGGAAATGTTTTTGAAGAGTGCTTAGGGAAACTAGCACTTGTAGGTGAATATGAGTCAGTGGGTGCTTATATGCACATGTGCATGTACATATGTATATATAGATCATATATATATATATATATATATATATATATATATATATATATGAGCACGTGGCTGAGTAGTTATAACATTCGCTTTCTGACCATGAAGCCCAGCTTCATATATCACCGTGGTTGATTTGTCAGGAAAGTGACTTCTTGATGCTGTCGGTCTGTAGGAGGCGATCCCAGTGTGTGACACCTTTTGAAAAGTGCCTAAAAACTTTACCACAGGTTGACCCAAGCCTTGTAAATG